>CAJFCP010000101.1:1375565-1399628 GCA_904066005.1 Synergus itoensis | reverse complement strand
ATTTTAAGTGATTTCGAGAGATTTTTCTGATATTTAAATGATTTTGTGAGGAATTTTGAGAGATTTTAAAGTTTGTGATGGAATTTCAAAAGTTTCTAGGAATTTTTAGAGATTTTCATGAATTTTAACGTGGATTTCAGAAGATTTATGAGTTTGAAAATTTTTCTGGAATCTTTAAGGATTTCATGGAATTTGAAGATATTTCTAATAAATTTTAAGCGATTTTCATGAATTTTAAGCGATTTCACAGGTTTTCAAAGGTTTCTTGGAATTTTTAGAGATTTTCACGAAGTTTAACATAGATTTTAAGAGATTAGAGAAATAAAATATAATGAATTATATAATATTGAAAAAGAACGTAAATGCGTAAAGTTCTTGTTCAAGAAATGCATGAAATAAAGAGAATTTATAATTGTTAATGACATTATATCAAAGATTCTTACCGCAATATCCACAACTTTATCATGAGCTTTGCTGGAAGGGATTAAAGTCTTATTGGTTACAGGTTTTTTGACAAAGGTCGCAAACTGCTCCTTCTTTTTCTTAGCATCAGACCAGAAGCCTCCACGTCGATCTTTGTAGGACTCGTCATCCTCCACATCTTGCATCAGACCAGCATTGTTGAATTTAGTCGCTAAGTTTGGATTTATCAAAACGCGTTCATCCTCGGTTAGTATCCTCAAAAGCTCCTCGTAATTTAATTTCGGAAAAAACCTAGTCTTGTATCTGATATTTTCCATTGCGTGAAAAACATACATCACTGGATTTCCCAGGATCCGTTTAAGCTGTTTGAGTGAGAAATAGAGCGATCCTTTTTCAGAGTTTTGAAAGAGGTTTTTCTCTCGCAGAAAGTAGTCCTTCAGGAAAGCATCGGATTGGTTGATACAGTTGCACAAGTAGTTTAGTAATTTCACCAAGTAATCGCCTGTAAAAATCAAATTCATATTTAATGGAACTATTGTCATCTTATTATTGTCATCTTTTTCAAAAACTCACCTGTTCTGTTCTCAGGCCATTCACTCGGTGTATTCTCCATCATCCAGAAGAGTTGATTTCTAATCTGATGAGTGTTGAGACGATCAGGTGCTGACTCAACAGCCCTGATGAAAGTCTTGTGCAGCATTAAAATAATAATGTACACTCGCATCTGAGCGTGACTCATACAAGTTTCCAAATATCTCTCAGCAGCTGGAAAAGCAAGTTGCCATTCAATCTTAGAATTTGGATTTTCTTCCCTAGATCCGAATTCCTGTGGAATTATGTAGCATCCAGACTTCATAATGTGATTAATTGTTTCATAACTCGGCCAAGATTTTCTTGGTCTGTCGAGCCATTCGCTGGCACATTCAGGCCACTGAGACCATACACAGGGAATAATTTCATAAGATTCGCTGATGTTGCATTTAGCGGTTGTGCAAACCTCGACCTTATCGCAGTAGATCACTGATCTAAAAAGGTGAGGTGGACGATACCTAATGGTTTCTTGCAAATCAAGCGGCAGAGCAAGGCTTTCGATGAACACGTTGTAAAAACGCCTTCGAAACCTACTACTGTTCAAATACCAAACATCATAGTTATTTCGGTTTCTCTCGTTTTGGATTATGCGCTCTTTAGTACTCACTATGCGTTTTCTCTCTTCTAAAGGATCATAGATTCTATCATCTTGGGTTTTGGTGACTTGGTAGAAACACGAATCTGGTATTTCTGATGCATCCAATGGCTTTCGTTGGCTATAGCTTTTCACAGTTGAGTAAGTATAGTCGCTATCGCTATCATAATTCCCAGATTTATACCCAGAACTTGTGCTGCTAGCGGGACTAGCACTGGCTGAACGGGTTTTTATTCTGGACTGTTGTCTAATGTTTCTGGACATACCACGTCTCTGACTTGCCGGATCTCGTTTCGAGACTGAACTTTGGCTTTGAGAAAATCTGGACTCGCTCATCGAGCCATAATCTGTATCTTCTTTCTCATCATTGTAGGGTTTATTTTTTTGAGTTGGAAGTCTGTTTCCGTAGATGCTTGGTGTAGGGGATTCGTCATCGAGTAAATCTGGCATTGATCTACTGATGTTCAGATTCAAGGAAGTCAAAGTTGATGTTGATGCAATTGCTGTTTCGGAAAATGGAAGTTGTGTGTGGATTGGGCCGTAATGCACAGAAGAAGCTAGAGTAGAAATAGATTTAGCATGAATCTGTGAAGAAAGGGGTCTAGATTGCGATGGATCGAAGAGACTATCTCTATCACTGTAAAATTCGCCTCCATCTTCTGCTATTGAGGACAAGTCTACTTCATCTTCTATACTAACATTCTTTGTCGTCGGTGTGATTCCCGTTCGTTCGAGAAGAACGTAACCTGGAATAAAAAGAATTCTTAAATTCTTACACTGACAAGGTGGCCACATGTCAGGGAAGTCAGGGAAATGTCAGGGAAATGCGAGTAGTTGTCAGGGAAAATAGAAATTGACATTTATGCTAACTACGTTATTTTTATCGTATTACATATATAATTTTTATAGTTTATTTAACAAATTTTAGAAACTATCCAAGGATTTTGAAGGATTATAAATAATTTCCAGGTATTCTTTCAGATTTTCTAGACTTCTAAGGATTTCAAGACATTTTCAATAATTTTAAAGAATTTTAAGAGGTTTCTATGAATTTAAAGTGATTATAAGAGGTTTGTATAATATTTAAAAGATTTAGTTGAATTTTAAAGAACTTCATGAAGTTTTAAGGAATTTTAAAGTTCCTTGAGGAATTTTAAAAGACTTGACGAGATTTTTATGATTTTTTAAAGATTAGATGGAATTTAGTAAATTTTTCCAAAATTTTAAAAGATTGTTACGTATTCTAAGGGATTTAAAAGTTTTTCTTGGAATTATAAAGGATTTCAAGAAACTTGTAAGATTTTAAAGAAATTTTAAGGGATTATAAGTATTCCCGTGGAATTTAAAAAGATTTTAAAAGGTTTGTAAGAATTTTAAGAAATTTCGATTATTTTAAAGTTTTTTCTTTAAGGAATTTAAATTTTCCTCATGGAATTTTAAAGAATTTCACAAAATTTTTATGATTTATAAAAGATTTTGTAGAAGTTTACGGAATTTCAAGAGGTTTTCAAGAATTTTAAGAGATCTAATAATTAATTTAAGTAATTTTTACATTTTCAAAATGATTGTAAGGAATTTTAATAGTCCTCGTATAATTTAAAAAAATTTAAAGTCATTTTTGATTCTTAAAAGATTTTATGAGATTTTTTACTTCCAGAGTTGTTTTTTAGAGGCAATGGAATTTTAAGAAATTTAGAGATGTTTCTAGGATTTTTAAAATATTTCAACAAATTTTAAAGAATTTTAATAGGTAAGGAATTTCAATATATTTCCAATAATTTTAAGAAATTTTAATGCATTTTAAGGGGTTTTAAACTTTCTCTTGGAATTAAAAAATTTTTCAAGAAATTCTGAAAGTATTTTATGCAATTTTAAAGGATTACAAGAAATTTTAAGATATGAGATTTTTAGGAATTTGAAAAGATTTTAAAGTTTTTGGTGGAATTTAAAGTATTTCAAATGATTTTGATGAATTTTAAAAAGAGTAGTGAAAATTGAAGGCATTTCATGAAATATTAATAAATTTGACGGGATTTCGTGGAATTCTAAGACATTTCTAAGAATGTACGAATTTGAAGTGATTTTACATTTCAAAAGATTTCAAGTGATATTATACGAAATTTTTGAAAAATTTTAATATTATTATTATTGAAAATTCGTACGCATTTTTAATATACTTTTGTCAGGGAAATTTGTCTGAAAATCAGGGAAAAGTCAGGGAAATGTCAGGGAAATTGAAAAATTGAATCTTGTGGCTACCCTGACTGATACAACGTATTTACAAAACTATGATCTAAGCTGTCTTTAGATAAAATCTTTATGAATGTTTTCGAAAATACTATCAATTCCCTAATTTCAGGAAATTAAATCAATCATCTTTCTTGAAGATTTAATTCATGTCCTTTTTTATTGGGGATATTTGTCTCTGATAATGAGAGTCCGAGAATTGATAGATCTTCGATGTTGATTATTTAGCCTCTTATTTAAATTTCTTGCTGACGGTATCATGTCAAATCTCTTAAGTACATTATAATCCTTCAGAGGAATGCAAATTGTTTTAGTCGAGTCCATATAAAAAGTCAATTTGTATTTTTAAAAAGGGATTTAGATTTAATGAGATTTATGAAGTCATACCCTTGTGTTTGCTGGGTTTGAGACGAATATTGTAGGTGACTGTGTTACCCATACTACAGTATTGAGAAGAATCATTTTGATCTGAAACCTCGATATTTTCATAAACTACAAACATTCGAACTGGTTGAAGAGGCTCCACAGTGGGATCGACTGTTTCTCTTCTGGATGTAAATGTAATATTAGAAGCGATTCGCTCCTGAAGAACGTCGGGTAGCAAAACTCGTTTTTGAGGGAGTAAACGTTTGTTTAGAGTTGTTTCACGTGGCGACACCAAAGTTTCCCTCATCTGAGAGATTTCTCTGTAATCGAAATTGGTATAATTGCAAAATATCTTCAACCGCAGGTATATTATTTTGCGTACAACTTCCGCATCATAAAATATTGATATCGCGTTCGTAACTATAGGTGGTATTTATCAGTAATTGATTAGTCGCTCCTTATCTTTTTACAGTATACATTAAAAAGTTCGCGGTAACGATTCTCCACAAAAAAAGCTGATGTCAATCAGGATTTGCAAATGTCCTCTGTCACAAAATCACTTAAACCAGTGTCACAACAAAAAGAAAAAAAAATTACTTTTATTCACCTGAAATATACTGAATTAAAAATTTTTCTGTGTTGGAAAAACTGAATTTGGAATGTTTGACAATTGAAAATATGTGAGGAAATAGCTGCTGTCAGATTTTATTGATACGAGAATTTTATCTGAAATATGTCATGATTCGACTTTGCCTCTGGTCTTCTCTAAGAAAATAAAAACAATGAAAACAAGACCGATACTACCATTTCGTCATAAAAATGTCAGTACCAAATGATATAAGAATTCGCAGTATAGATTTGCAAGAAATAACAGAAGCTTCTTAATCTATACAATTCTTAATTTATTATTGCTTAATGTTTTATAATTAACAACTTATTTTTTAATTTTCTCGAATTTTACCTTCAACTTCACTCAAAGTAAAACTTGGACTTTACACTATTAATCTTTTACATGCAAATTTGAAGAGTTCATAAAAATTTCCGAATTATAATAAAATAATAATAATTACATAAAAAGTTACGAGAATCTAAATTTACAATTATTTTACAATAGATGAGCTAAGTGAATCAATATGTAGCTTGTGGCTACAAAATGGTTCGATTAGAGATTAGATTAATGTTTGAATAATCGCACACATCCATGATAAAAAGACTTTAAGAATTCATCAGAATGCCTGAAGATTTAAGATTCTCATATCTTTTATATTATTTAAGTGTTTTATATCCCAGGAATAATTACATTCGACCTTATAACACTAGATTTTAGCAGAATAGGGATAAATTACAGAAAATATTAAGACAAACACTAAATAAGTTTATCACAATGAAACTTCAATAAAAATTCAAAAAGTGAAAGACGATAGTGATATAGGTACCATGAATCAAAGCTACAGCACAATTAACACTTTTACTTGTCATAATAGAACTTACTCATCGTAGTTCTTGAAAAATTCAATACACATCATAAGGTTGTTGAGGATGAAGCCTTCTGGATTGTTTATTATGCTGTGTCTAAGTCTCAAGATTTCGGGGTCTTCTCCTTTCTGGAGTCTATCAGACGAGGAGGTACCACTTTGTTCATCTTCTGTTGAATCTTGTCTCTGATGTTGAATGTGTTTAGAGCTACGGCCCTTAGTTTTTGACTTGGACTTGGTATTTCCCATTTTTGTACTGAGGAGCTTCACTAGCTTTCCAGGCATCACCTTGGCATCACCTCCGCACTTCACGGAGCAGTAATAGAAGGTCCTTACGACTCAATTTTAGCCACTGAGTACACGATAAAAAAAAAAGTGCGATCAACGTCGTAGACACGTTCTGGCTGACATCCTCATATTAAAGGGACGATTGTTTTTCGACTATGAGAGAATGTAGTATCTTTCATTCCGCGTATGTGACGATAAATATCTATCTCTTTATCAGTACGAAGAGGAAGGCTTTAATTGGTCATTCCCTATCGACTGTCGATAGGGAATGACGACTGATGACGGGGTTAAAAATTCGTAGAAGACACCTATATATATATCGTGATAATAAAATTGATTCCAGGGGAGTTAGAATGCAAAGAGAATTTTGAATCACAATTTTTATAAAAAGAAATATTTAATCTTTAAATATCTAATTCTAATAAAAGAAGTTAAATCTATTTTTTAATTCACTGTTATTTAATTAACTTTTTTATCTGAAGATGCAAACAGTTCCTTTTTATGTGATATGAATCAAAATAGTTATGTAACTATTACCTTGAAAGCTTTAAATTTGAAATATTTGAACTATTCTCTATCAATGATTATCATACCAGACAATAATCGGACAAACATAGAAGAATCTCGTTTACAAATAGTTAAAATAGTCAAACTTCTACATACTTTGATAGTCTCTTAAAATGGAATTACAGCATATCAGTGCTAATGATAAAAAATCTTGGGACATGAAATCATACTAATAATTTTATCTGAATTACTCATGTCTTCAAATTAAGAAGATCCAGTTATAATTAACACAGTTATAATAATAATAATAATAATAATAATAATAATAATAATATAATTATATTTGAATTTCTATTTTGACGTTACTGATAAAGAAATTTACGATATCAAAATGCATATTTCTTATCAGGCTCACACACGATATCTAGTAGATTTGAAGGACGAAAGTGCCGATGAGTTTGTTCCTCTTTCCCTAGACCATCCTTGGCATGACATAATATAATCACATTTATAATAACATTACGTGTACGTTTTTTTTTTATTCTCGTACATTGACTCTTTGCCAAACATGTGCATGATATGTAATTAATTGATACTTTTATCAAGATAGTTGATTCGATTAATTTTAACGTACAAGTTTATACACCATGAAAGGAGAGTTTTAAATAATTTTAAGGGCATGTGGTAATTATCATAAAAGTAAATTTAGTTTCCCCAACTTTACGCTTGCAATAATAAATATTTTTTGTTAAAATTAGGCCATTTACCTGCGTCTGTACGAAACGGAGGTAAATGACATAGGCTTAGTAAAAAATATTCATTATTGTGAGGGTAAAGTTGGGAAAAGAAAATTTGCTCTTATGGTAATTACCACATGTCCATAAATATTAATCAATATTAATTTTATTTATCATTAAGGGTGTTGGAGCCAAGTTCCAATCTAAAAATTCGATTTCTTCATTTTACTCAACAAATATTAAATTTGGAATTTTTTCCCTCTGTAGAATTAATCAATTTTTAACTAGAATTATGCATATAGAGTGAGAAAATATCTAATTCAAATATTTTTTAAGATAAATGAAAATATTCAATTTTGAAGTTAGATTTTGAGTTCTTCGTTTTATGCAAAAAATATCGGAAATAAATATTTTTTCGCTCTGTATGGAGTCTTATATTTGAGAAAAGATTAGCGCTACAGAGCGAAAAAGTATTTATCTATAGTTTTCGTTGAGTAAAATGGAGAATAGAATTTTGAGCTTAACACTTGGGTCCAACGCCCTTAACGCTTTTCCGAATTGAGATTTTTAATTGTAGCTCCTTTCGAGTGAAACAAACGCTTCTATTCAGCATCAAAAAATGACGAATGAATGATGAATTTAGAACACTTTTGTAGTTTTTTATCCCTTCAAGTAATTACTCGAAATGGACAACTTTTTAATATTATATTTATAGCCAATACTTTTAAATTTTTTAAATATAACTTTTTCAAATTTCGATTTGTATTCTTTAGGTGGAACCTGTTCAATGGACTTTTGAGAACATCGACGTGAACGAGGATTCTAGTCCCACCGAGCTTCGTCACCTAGCAGATTTTCTCTCAAAAAAGCTATTTGACTTAGTAATCAACTTGCCGATGCGAAACGGAGATGTCAGAAGGGTTTCTAATTTCTTAACTCATGGCTACCGAACGAGGAGGCTCACGGTTGATTACTCAGTACCTTTGGTGACGGATGTGAAATGTGCCAAGCTTCTAGTCGAGGTAAGTCGTTACGTGGTTCTCTGAAGAGCCAGCAAGAGATAAGAACCGAGTACCTGTCCGATATATTATCTGATTCATTATTAATTCCAATTCGATGATATAATTGCAGAATCAGTTTGCTATTTACAAAAATATGGATCCTCAGACAATTTCAGATTATCCTTAATAAGGAACTGTCTATTCTTACGTAATATTCCTTATAATAATATGACTTATAATAATTTAAATCTGCCTTTTTACAAACAAAGTTTCAATTGATCTCATTTTCTTAAATTAATTTTTGTAAACTAAGAGAATGTTGCATTAAATAGCTGCTAAATATTTTACCAATTGGGGCATATTCTATCGTTAAGATATTTGATAAAGAATTTCGCAGATTGCATTAAAATTAAATTTTTTTCTAACTCTGACTTTTAATTGCTCATTAGGCATTATGTATGCTTCATGGTCAAGCACCAAAAATGAAAACACATACAGATTGTATGACATCCCGTACGATGACAAAACTCCCAGGATTTATCGACGTACACGTGCATACTCGAGATCCTGGAGCAACTCATAAAGAGGACTTCGCCTCTTGCACCGCAGCTGCACTTGCTGGAGGAGTTACAATGATCCTCGCGATGCCGAATACAAATCCGGCAATTGTGGATCATCAAACCTTTGCGTTAGCAAAAGAAGTAAGATAATAATAAGCTATATTTTCTCGTTGGATTTTCTATAATCAAACCGAAGAACTAACAATAATTTTAGAATTACATAACTTGCAAGTACATTTTTTAATCAATATAAAATTATTTCAGCGGGCTGCAGCAGGAGCGAGATGTGACTACGGTCTCTTCTTGGGAGCATCATCGGACAATCACAATATAAGTGCGGAAATAGCGCCAATGGCAGCGGGATTAAAAATGTATTTGAATGAGACTTTCACGACGCTTAGATTGGCTGACCTCAGCGTCTGGATTAAGGTTAATAATCTCTGCAAAAAAAAAAATACTAAAAATATAGTCATAGCTTTAATCCCTTTTGAGTATTCTGAAGATAACTCAAAGAACGCTCATTTCAGATAACGCTAAACCGTGTAGATTGATTATTATTGGAAAAAAGCGTCTATAAAATACGATGAAATCAAGTGAGATCTCCATGATCTTATCTTTTTTTTTTCAGCATTTTGAAAACTGGCCTAAAAAATATCCACTTTGCTGTCACGCTGAAGGGCATACTGTTGCGACGGTTATATTGTTATGCAGTCTCAATGTTAGACCAGTTCACATTTGCCACGTAGCTCGAAAGGAAGAAATTTTGATTATCCGAGCTGCAAAAGAGAAGGTGAAGTTAATTATATGTATTTGTAATACCTCTATTATTTTCGATTTAAAATGCTGAAATTATCATGTAAATTATTTTCAGGGTCTTCCAGTAACGTGCGAAGTATGTCCTCAACATTTGTTTCTCTCCCAAGATGACTTAGACCGAATCGGTCGTATTAGAGGTCGAGTGTGTCCAATGTTAGGCACTCGTGAGGATGTGCAGGCACTGTGGGACAATATCGATTTTATTGACTGCTTTGCAACCGATCATGGTAAGCGATAATATTATCAACGACTCCCTCGAATTCTCATGTAATTTCCTGATATTTAATTTTCCTCTTTCTCAATCAATTTCATTCATTAATTCGTTCGTTTCTCAAGAACTCCAATTTCTTTATATATTTAACATAGCTTTTACGACTGTTTAGTATTTACACGAATTTAATGCATACGATAAAAAAAGCCACGTTTTTTAATAGACAGAGATATGACTCATTGAATTAAAGATTATTTCTACGATTTAAGAACAGCATGTTAATTATAAATCATTATTTATGATTGCTCGGAATTATTGTTTTCGTGTCATTTACTTAGATAGAAATTTTTGAAGGCGATAAATGCGTACTTTATTTGAAAATGAATTAAGCCTTTGTAGTACATCATGACTATAAACTGCATGAAATCCAGTGTTCGACACGTTACTGTCTGAAAGTAACGGTTTACTGTTACCGTTACTTAAAAAAAATAACGCGTTACCGTTACCGTTACTAAAAAAAGTAACTTTTCTGGTAACGCGTTATAAGTAACGCGTTACTGTCAAACATTGATGAAATCTGATTAGAATATTAATAATGTGAAATAAGTATATGTATAGTCTTCCAGAATTTAATTTTATGATAATACCTTAACTTTAAATTGATTTAAACTATAAAAATTCCCTAGTTAATCGTACTGTTTATTTTTTTCTTTGTTTAAGCACCTCATACTGTCGAGGAAAAGGGAAGTGAAAAACCTCCACCCGGTTATCCAGGACTGGAAACCGTTTTGCCTCTACTTCTTACTGCAGTGCATGATGGACGACTGACCTTGGAGGTAATTTTTTTTATTTTCCTTAGATTTTCTTAAAAGATATTCTGATTTTAAAAATATCTGCAAAGAGGAAAATAGTTCTATAAAAAAACTCTAAACTTCGCAGTTTTGCACATTTGATTTGAAATTAAAATCAACATCTGCGGAAATGATACCAATACAATAAAAAATAACTGATTGCGCATTTAGTCAAATTTAAGTGACAAAATGTGTTTCCTGTTCTTCGTATTTCTTTTCTCTACAAAGAGCTTATCTGAGCCGATAAGCAATCTTCCGAGTCAAATTGATTTTAGCGGTAACAATTAATTGCATTCACGGCCAAAGTACAAAAGCTTGTAGAATTTAAAAATTTTCTCAGTGTTTACATTCGATTATTTTGTGACTCAAACTCCTTGTTCAATCGCATGAATAAATCAAAAAAATGTATTATTTTTTCATCTGAATTCCTCGTATTTAATATTGTTTATTTGCAACTTAAAAATGGTTGATAAATTCTAAGGGATTTTAAAGAATTTCGAGATATTTTAGATGATTTTAAAAAATTTCAAAAAAGAGAATTAAAGAATTTAAGACATTTAAAAAGACTTTCAGTTTTATATATTTAGATAACTAACAATACTGAATAAACTTTTTCTAGAAACTTAAGGAGAAGTTCTACTGGAACCCAAAGAGAATTTTTAACCTTCCGGATCAACCCAACACCTACATCGAGGTGGATTTGGAGGAGGAATGGGTAATCCCAGAGGCGATGCCATTTACAAAATCTAAGTGGACACCTTTTGCTGGAATGAAGGTCAGAGGAACGGTTCACAGAGTTGTTCTCAGAGGTGAAGTGGCCTATGTGGAAGGACAAGTGCTTGTCAATCCTGGTTTTGGACAGGACATTCGAGATATCCAGGCGAAAGCGAAAGAACAGGCGATGAATTGCATAATACCCCTCGACATTCCGCTAAGTCGCCCCAATTCTGCTCTCAATATGATTGTCTCTCCTAATGTGGAAAAATTGGGTAAACCAGTCGAGATTTCGGAAATGGAACAACTAGGTATGCTTCATAGAGCATATTTTTATTATATTGTACACTACTGTCGAAAATTATCAGTACGGCTATTTTTTAGCAGTTTCTTAAAGTTCTCCAATTCTTATAACATTTGATTGAAAAAATTTTCGCAAAAATAATACGAAAACTAATCAAATTCTGCGTCTAATAAGTCAAAGGGAAAGTCAAAACTTAAAGTTAACTTTAAAGTAAAAATTTGGAAAGTTTTTCATAAATTGCGTTATGAGTTTTAAAAGTTTAAATATTCATAACTTTGTCAAAAAAGTTTTTCTATCAAATCGGTGAAATATGTTTCGTCTAAAATGCTTTGAAAGCCAAAATGTTTTATCCACACACGATTCTATGATGTGAATGTATCGAGCCTGCATGATTTGAAATGAATTCGACCAATACAAAGTTTATAATTTCTAATTTTCTTTTTGTAGAATTACAAGCCAACAATCTCTTGAAACCGATCTCACAGAAATCGAACGTCCACTTCATAGATGGTGAGGTTCGTGAGAATTCTAAGATCATAGCCGGACAGCGAATCTTATCTCCAGTGCCTTTCAGCACAGGTATGAGACACAGGACCAATAGTGGATCCAATTTTATCCATCCAGTTGCACCAAGCATTCACACTGTCGGAAATCATAGTCTGACAAATCAAAATATACTTTCTGTGGATATGTTCAACAAGCAGCAGTTGAGAGAAATCTTTTTGCTAGCTGACAACTTGAAATTCTTCGTAAGGAAAGAGCGACCTTTAGATCATGTTTTAAAAGTAAGTATTTGTCAGATGAGTGCATTTGGTAATAGTTGAACAGTCCCTTTTTGAATGTTCCTGATTTTTACGTGTCCTTTTTATTGCAGGGTAAAGTGATGGCTTCTATGTTCTACGAAGTTAGCACACGGACATCTTGTAGTTTTGCTGCTGCTATGCTTAGACTCGGAGGCTCAGTCATTCACATGGATGGAGCCACTTCTTCTGTTCAGAAAGGGGAAACTTTGGAAGATTCGGTAGCAGTGATGGCTGGATACGCCGATGTTGTAGTCATCAGACATCCAGAACAAAATGCCATTTCTGTAAATCATAAATATATAATTAAATCATTTGTTCTACTCCAGTTCATTATTGCACGGGGCTTAATATAATTTCCTTTTTTAGCGAGCTGCTCAGCAATGTAGGAAACCTTTGTTGAATGCTGGTGATGGAGTCGGAGAACACCCAACACAGGCTCTTCTCGACATCTACACTATTCGCGAGGAAATCGGAACAGTCAATGGGTTGATAATCACAATGGTTGGGGACTTGAAACATGGAAGGACAGTTCATTCTCTCGCGAGGTGAATATCGTAATTTTGTTTCAAGTTTCTTTTTTTATATATCCTTAACAATATCAAAAAATACTAACAAATAAACACGCGCAATTTTAAGGGATTTTAAAGTGAGGAATAAAATAAACCGTATAATCTTCCATGTTTACTTATTTCAGGCTGTTGACGCTGTACAATGTACAACTGAGATATGTCAGCCCAAAAAATTTGACAATGCCTGAACACGTGAGGATTTTCGTCAAAGAGCGAGGAATTCATCAGGCGGATTTCGATAAATTAGAAGATGTTATTGCGGACACGGACGTTCTTTATATGACAAGAATACAGAAGGAACGTTTTACTACTGAAATCGAATATGAACAGGTATGTTGCTCAAAATAATATTTTTAATTTTTTAAAAGAATTATAATGTATGAAGGAATGTATAAATAGTGATTAGCGTAGCGTATCATACATAAATTGATAATATACTTGAATTTCCAGTCCTGCGGTCACTTTGTGGTAACTCCTGAGTTGATGACGAGAGCCAAAAAGAGGATGGTGGTTATGCATCCGCTTCCACGAGTTTTTGAAATAAGTCGAGACTTCGATACAGACCCAAGAGCTGCTTATTTCCGGCAAGCCGAGTGTGGAGTCTACGTTCGCATGGCTATCTTGGCAATGGTTCTGGGCCGGTGCAAAGATATTAATTTTTCACCTTGAAAATCAATCCAAAACTAGGGGTGCCATTGTGAGCACACATTCTCATAACACTTCGCGCGCTTGAATTTGTTTACCAACCTTCATCGCTGCTACATACTTTTATTTAAATTACTTTAGTTTCAAATGAAGAAGAAAACTAAATTTACTTAAGGTTCTATCGACCTTAAGGAACACATTCTCATCAAAGACAAATAATTATATTCTTATAATTTTCTCTGTATAACACATTGGTAAAACCATGTTTTTCGGGTTCAGAGGTCCACAAAACGTGAAGATTTAACAAAAAATGGGGGGGTCAAATTTTACACAAATATAATACATTTCTCTCTGATGAGAATGTAAAAAATTCTAGTATATCTTTGGGTCAAGATTCAACCCTGGCATCGATCTTCTTATTTAAAAATAAGTCAGGGTCGTTTAATTTGTAAATTCGTGCGCGGAATAGTCGTAGTTAGGATTTTTTAATATTCACGGGTACCAATAAGTGATCTGCATATTAATCTTTTACAACCTGTCAATTACTCAAAGTAATTTTTAAATTTGAAATAGTTACATTTATATATGATATTGAAGGACAGATATAAGCACAAAGAGTACTGAAAAATGCATACATAATAATTTCTACATTCCGACTGATTTTAATAGTTACTATCTTATAATACATTATCATATAATAAGTGCACTACAGAATTAAATAAGTCCGATAAAAATTGCAATTAACGGAAAATGTTAAACAATCTACTTTGCTTAATATTAAAGTTTATTTTGATTAAACGTATCGTATAACATATTGCAGCACGCGTAAGGCGATACTCGGAATCGTAAAACACAAGGCTGATGTTACATTAAAAAACGTGCTGCATATTTCCGGACGAGATTAGATACTTAGTTGATCGAAAATGTGCGTGATAATAACAGTTTTATTAATAGGACCGATCTCCTCTGAATATGACATGACTTGATATACATCAAATGAACTTGAAAATGACCATATATATTCATAATTTTTACATCTACATAATTATAAACATAAGGATTTAATCCTATTAATATTGGAGTGAAAAAGTTACAATATTTAAACAAATATATTTTTATACTTGAATATAGACATAGAGATTTATTAGAATTTATATACACTGTTTCGAATTTTGGTGCTCGATGATTAGTTATTCTTGAGCATATTGTATATCCTATATGTATACTGTGATTTAATCCAAGCTATAAAATAAAAGACAATTCAAATATAATAAACAGTCGCTTTACTTAAATCTCAATTTTCATTTAATGCCTATTTACAGTAGGTTTTAATATACCTAATTGACTGTAATATAATTATATAAATTTATACATTATAATGGCACTCCTGATTCGTCGTCGTGTAAGTATCGATAATGATTTTCGATAAAATCGATACTTGCCGAATCGTAAATTTCGCGTGAATAGAATTTGAAATTTTGAATTTGGTTTTGTTAATCATCATTTTGTCACGAGTCTAAACTCGAAATACATTGAAAATCAAGGAATTTTAAGGGAATTTTATGGAATTTTTTAAGATTTCACGGGAGATAATGGAATTTTAAATGTTATCGTAGAATTTTAAAGAATTTCAGGAAGTTTCTGGAAATTTTTAGAAGTTTTCACGACTTTGATCAGATTTCAATCGGACTTCAAGGTACTTTTATGACTTTTAAAATATGTATTTTGTGGGATTTAAATAAGGAATTTAAAACTTGATAGGGAATTTTATTGAGGGAATTCAAAAGCTTTTTATGATTTTTAAACGATTTTGTAGAATTTACAAAGATTTCGAAGGTTTTCGTCAAATTTTAAGGGTTTTCAAGAAATATTTCTAATTTATAAAAGATTTTGTAATATTTTTAAGGATTTCATGAAATTTGTTGAAATCTCTAATGATTTTAAGAGATTTTAAATGTTGAGAAACTTCCAGAGGCTGCTAGAAATTTTTAGAGATTTTCACTAATTTTAACATGGATTTCAAGAGATTAATGATTTTGAAGGCTTTTGTGCATTTTTAACGATTTTCAAGTGGTTTCTAGGAATGTTAAGGGAATTTGACGATTTTTAAGTGATTTTTACGAAATTCAAGAGATTTTTAGGATAATAAAACGATTTCGTAGAATTGTATGGGATTTTATCATATTTCGTTAAATTTTAAGGGATTTCAAAAGCTTTGTAAGAGTTTTATGAGGTTTTAAGGAATTTGAAATATTATCCTGAAATTTTAAGGAATTTTATGAAATTTCTAATAATTTAAAGTGATTTCGAGAGATTTTTCTGATATTTAAATGATTTTGTGAGAATTTTAAAGGATTTCATGGAATTTGAAGAGATTTCTAATACTTTTAATGGATTTTAAATGATATAAAAGAGAGTTGAATTGTTATCATAGAACTTAAAAGAATTTCAAAAAGTTTCTGAAAATTTTAAGAGATTTTCACAAATTTTAAGTGATTTCAAAGGTTTTCAAAGGTTTCTTGGAATTTTTAGAGATTTGCAAGAAGTTAAGAGATTAGAGATTTTGAATGTTTTTGTGAATTTTTTAGGATTTTCACTGTTATTCCTATAAAACTTTAATTTTTTAAAAGAAAATTTTAATTAAGAAATAAAATATCATAAATTATATAATATTGAAAAAGAACGTAAATGCGCGCGCGGAGCGCGCGTTCGTTCTTGTATTCGAAAAGCGTCTACAAAACAGCAGAATAAGGCACGTCTTACTAAAAATAAAATTAACTTGATATAATAGGTCGTCGTAAATTTACGACGTTATCAATTTATGGGGGAGGGTTTTGCAGATTATCTATCACATAAAATTCAATTAGGCACATTTCAATACCAGTAATCACAGTACCTTCCTCTTCGAAGGGGAAGGGGGTAGTAAAAAATGACCCAAAATTGGTAACGTAGTTTATGGACGATCTCTAAGTTTTGGTATCAAATATTAAATACTTAGTTTACAAGACTATTTCTTAAAGTTAGTTAATGAGTTTCAAGTTAAGTTCAGACTTTAAAAATATAATTAATGTATTAAAATATATACATGTTATTTGCAGTTGATTTAGTTATTATTTTGTAAATGATGCGTCACAAGATCGTAGCAGAATAAAATCTCTGATCGCAATTTGATGTTTTCACTGACGTCATGAAAAAGCTTTCCTTTTTTTAAATCAATGACTTGACATGTTAGATTGCACGTAGACCAGGTCATGCTTTGTTTATTGACCACTTGATCAGTCAGTTCGATCACCCTTTCCCATTTAAAAATAAACCATTTACATAGGAAATGTCAGGAAATGCTGTATTCTACTCAAAGAATCGATTTTATCTCGCCTTATGACTCATCAATGCTAAGTTGTTTCACAATTTTTTTAATAAATTAAGAAATAAATAAATGAATTAATTAATAATTCAGTTAATTTATATTGAACATCTCATGATTCTAAATTGCTGGGGCAGCAAATATGGCGTTTTATTATGTATTTTTTTTTTTTTATAAATGTGCTGGCTCAGGAAAATATATTAAGTACCTATAATCTGTATGATATTAATTATTAAATTTCTTTGCCGATTATAATTAAGTTAAAATGTCCAGACTTTTAAAGAAAACTTTTTCTGGAAAAGTTGCATTCTAAATATCGAACATATTACTGAGTCTTTAAAAATTTAATTTGCTTGTTCAGTATATGCTGTCGAAAGATCACGTGTGAGTGAATTGACGTCAGTGGAAGTTGGTCTTCTCCGGAAATCACAACTTCATGATCGGCTGCACGTAGAACATGCATTCCAGTGAATTATAGAAAGAATTCTTCAATTCAAAAATTTTAATCAAACTGCAAAGTCTCCAGTATTAAATTCAGTTTCAGAGGCCCCATTCGGACACATTTCGGTCGCGAAATATTTCGCATCTTCCGATTTAGGAGCTTTTTTGTTTAGCGAATTTTGTGGCATTTTTAACTTGATCTTTTTCCTATTTAAGGAATCTCCTTTTCTGTAAAATGAAACAAAATAAGCAAATATTAATTCAAAAATTTGTTTTTCACATTTTTAGGAAATATAAAAATGCAGATTTTTAAGGATCAAGCGAAGTAATGGATTAATTTAAAACTACTTATACATACTGGTGCTTGCAATCGAGGAAAATTCCCATTGAAAAAAGAATGATTATAGCGGCTATAATAGCAATGACAATAACCACTAATGTCACTATCGCATCTTCTTCCTCAGCCGAAATTGGTTCTTCTGTTGTAGTTACTAATTTTCGAACATCTGCAAAAAAATGTATTATTTACATTTTTGTTACACTAATTCGCTAAATACAAAAAATTGAGGAATTCATTATTATTATCAAATAACTTACTTTTACAGTTCTTTAGATCTTTGAATACAAAATTTTTATTAGTTTTTATAGGAAGCACTGTTTATTTATAGAATTGAACGATTCTAAGCAAGCAGCTGTTAAATTAAAGAAATTAAAAATAAAGAAATTGTGCTTCTTTTTCGAAATTGAAGAAAAGGCGACATAGATAAGGTGATACGGTGTTAATAAATTTGAATGTTTTGAAATGATGTCTTCATAAATTAAGAATAGAAATCTGAAACATCTTTAGAATTTGCTTTAGTTAATTTCATGAAAATGTGACGAAAATATTTACAATCAAAAAATTTTTTCGCGCGAAATATTTTTTTTTGCGTTTTTTGATCGAAAATATTGTACACGTATTTTTTTATTTCGACATGATATTTAAAATTTCCAAGTTGTGAATTTTCAAACTTTTAACGCTCGAAAAAAATGTACCTAAGAATATTTGCGTATACGAAAAAAAGTATTTTATTAAAAAAGTAAGTGGCTGCAGTAAAATTTAGGATTTTCTCTCGGCTTTTCAATAAGCATTACAAGAAATTCATTCGACCAATTGTTTATAAAAATATGGCCTATTTTTATAAACAAATCAATTTGTAAACAAAATGTACTTCAGACACTTTAGTCACTATAGTGACTAAAGTGTCTGAAGTACGTTTTTCAATAAAAAAAAAAGAAAAAAAATCAGTCCCAAAGTTTAAAAAAAATGATTTGTTTACAAAAATAAGCCATATTTTTATAAACAATTGGTCGAATGAATTTCTTGTAATGCTTATTGAAAAGCCGAGAGAAAATCCTAAATTTTACTGCAGCCACTTATTTTTTTAATAGAATACTTTTTTTCGTATACGCAAATATTTAGAGGTACATTTTTCGAGCGTTAAAAGTTTGAAAATTCACAACTCGGAAATTTTAAATATCATGTCGAAATAAAAAAATACATGTACAATATTTTCGACCAAAAAATACAAAAAAAATATTTCGGGCGAAAAAAATGTTTGATTGTAAATTTTGTATGGAATGGCCCATATATAATGTTACGATTAACATGGACAAAATAGATAATCTTTCAAATGTTCATTCATGAAAGATGATTATCCAGCATGAAAAGTTACATAACTGAAATATGATTTTAAATATTCGAGTATAATGCAATGTATAGATTTTACGCACGTGCTGCTGTGCCAATCGCTGTAAAACAATTTATATCGGTACATTCAGAAAAAAGTTTGTTTGAATCAAACAAACGTATCATTGATATAGGGTCAAAGAAAAAATATCTTTGAATTAAACAAAAATTTGTTTGATTCAAAGAAATGTTCTTTAAATTAAAAAAATTGATTTCATCATATTAAAAAAAATTTCTTCGAATCAAACAAACTTTTTTTAATTCAAAAAAATTTTTTTTAATTCCAAGATATTTTTTCTTTGACCTTATATCAATGATACATTTGTTTGATTCAAACAAACTTTTTTCTAATAGGATGTAATTCTCATTATCAGTTTCAGCGAATTAAGCAAAAGAATATTTACAAAAGAATATTTATAAAAAGAAGTAAATAATGGAATGCACTTATCCTAGAAATAATATACCTGATCTTTTGTGAGTGAAAAAAAAAACTTCAAAACTTTGAATGTAACAGTTGCATAAGTCATATTTTTATGAATATTATGCAAGTGCATAGTTTCGGAGACAAATTTAGTTATTATTACTATTCCTCTTTTTTAATCTGTATATACAGTGTATATAAATTAAGATATAAATTTTATATAAAGATAATATTTTATATTAAGATATAAATTATAATATTTATTATAATATAATATAATATAATATATATATATATAATATATAATATAATATAATATAATATAATATAATATAATATTTATTATAATATTAATTAATTAATTATAATATTATATCTTTAATTGATATTCAATTGAATGGTATGTATGTTAAAAACCGATTTATCAAATAAAATGTTATGTTATGAACCCTTTCAGGAATTCCCCTAGGGTTTATTTAAATTTTTGGGGAATGACACATAATAATCTAGTTATATGATCAGTAGAAAGCTGTAGGCGTTTCCAGCAAGAAAACATATAATATAAAAAAGAATTAATACAATATATGTAGTTACACAGTAAAATAAAAAAAAAATTTAATTAAAAATTTACCTATATACATATTATATTTACGCCTTAGTTAGAAATGGTGTATAGAATGCAGTGATAATTATTCGAGAATTTCAAGGCGAATGATCGAAGAAACTCCTGACCCCATTTTGCGAATTTCCAGAAATAATATATAACCATCGTTGCAAAGAATTTCAATCGATCCTCACAATTGATATTCTTAGCAGATGCATGAACATTTGTACGAAAATTTATTTTCGGCTACTCAAGAAAAATATTGAAAAGCATTATGAAAATCTTAAGATAATGTAAAGTAATATCCAGTTTAATTTTGAATTATTTAGCTTTCAATTTCATTTTTAATAATTTTTTTAAGTGAAGTTGCTGTCATTGGTTGCGGTTTTTTCAAATATTAAAGTCGCATACGTCAATGAAATTTCCAAAGCATTTATAAGAATTTATATATATAATGTGATAAAAAAGTAAATATAATTAATGAAAATTGAAAAATAAACAGTTAAAGACCTATTAAACAAAATAAAATCATATTCTATATTCATGCCACAAAAATTCGGCTAATTTATATGGAAATTTCGGGATAAATAGGCAACCTTTCCATCTAGATATTTATACCGAAAAAATACATATTACTTTCAATTAAATTAACTTCTTACCACTCTTATTTGCAACCATCGTTATCAAGTTACAAATAACCTTGATCCAGTCTCAAGAAAATTCCTTAGCACAATAAATTCTCCGATTCAAAATATCCCTAAAACTTTTGTTCAATTCCACTTTTTGTTTGAAATTGTCTATTCTTACGGAATATTCCGTAAAAATATTCAGACTTTTTGTTTTACTATATAACTTCAGTCTTTTTTTTATCTAAAATTATTTCCGTAAAAAAACTTTTTAAACAAGAATATTATAGGACGGGCTTCGAGATTTTTAATACATATTAAATAAAATAACAAGGAATTGTTTTTAACAGAAACCAAACTAGAAAAACCTACAATATTCTTGTGCTTCGTATTGGTAGCAGATTATTTAATCACCGGAAGTCAAGATCATAGGAAATTGTGGTTTTAAAAATTTCTTTTTTATTTCCGATCGGAACTCCTCGCGATCGAAAGTTACACGAGTTAACCGATTCGAGATCCTGGAGTAAACTGAGAGCCACATTGCTTCATTGCGATTGGTGATGATGCGTGTTATTTGACTGATTTATGCTGCCAACAAACCAATATAATACAATACCGCGTATTCACAGATTATTACTACATTCGCATCAGAGAATGTATTAGATTTTTTTACGTTAGCTTTGGGGTTAAATTCTTGATTATTCAATTCAATTCCTTGATTCCTTCAATCAGAATTTAATTATTAATTTTTCGCACACTCGGGCGTGGCTAGCGATCGGATGGGTGAACATGTTGGTGAGAGAAGAAAAACATTGGATTGTTCACTTTTTAAACAAAACTAGCAATTTTTTAAACAAAAACCCGTGCGCTCTGCGCTCGATTAATTTCTCATTTTTGCACACCTTTTGCGAGTAGAAATCATAATTGAGAATTTTTAATTTTTGAAATATAAAATCTTGAGATTCATTATCTAATTTCAGGAATCTCCATAAGTTTCGTAAAATTCCTTAAAATGGCTTTATTATCCTTCAAAATTTGGCGAAATTCCTTTAAGTTTCGTAAATTCTCATGATATTCCTTAAAATTACTCAAAGTCCCATGAAATCTGATTAAATCTCTTAAAATTCCTGAAAATCCACTGAAATTTCGTAAAATCGCTTGAATTCCTTAAAAGTCCTTAAAATTACTAAATATCCCATAAAATATCGTAAAATCCCTTAAAATTATTTAAAATCCTTATCTTAAAATTTCTGATAATCCAATGAAATCTTGTAAAAACCCTTGAAAGTCCTCAAAATAAGTTAAATCTCGTAAAATATCTTACAAGTATTTATAATTCCATTAAATCCCATAAAATCCCTTGAATACCTTAAAATTACCTAAAACCCCATACAATATCTTAAAATTTCTTTAACATCCTTCATAATCTGGTGAAATTCAGTAAAATTCCACAACCCATCGTTAAACCCTTAAAATTACTTAAAATCCTATGAAATCTAATGAAATTCCGTTAAATATCGCAAAATTAATTAATATTTCTTAAAATTACTTAAAATTACTCAAAATCCCATGAAATCTTATTATATCTCTTAGAATTACTCAAAATTCCATGAAAATTCGTTAAGGGCGTAGGACCAAAGTGTTATGTTCAAAATTCTATTCTCCTTTTTACTGAACGAAAATTATAGATAAATATTTTTTCACTCTTTTTTTTTTAATATATAAGACTGCGTACGAAGTGAGAAAATATTTAATTTCGATACTTTTTGTATAAAACGAGGAATTCAAAATCTAACTTCAAAATTAAATATTTTCATTTTATTTCAAAAATATTTGAATTAGATATTTTCTTGCTCTATGCGCATAATTCTAGTTAAAAATTGATTAATTATACAGAGGGAAAAAATTCCAATTTTAATATTTGTTAGTAATATGAACAAATCGAATTTTTAAATTAGAACTTGGCTCCAAAACCCTTAAATTGTTTAAAATTCTTGAAAATCCAATATAATTTCACCAAATTTTGTAAAATTTCTAGAAATAAATGTCCTTAAAATTACTTAATATCTCATAAAATATCTTAAAGTCGCTTACGAATACTTATAATTTCCCAAAATATCATCAAATCCAATAAAATTACTTAAAATCCTATGAATATCGTTAAATCTCTGAAAATTATTTAAAATTTGATAAAATTCCTCGAAATACCGTGAAATCACTTAATATTTCTAAAATCTCAATAAATTTCGTAAAGCCCTTTAAAATTCCATAACATTTTTCAAGATTTCATGAAATCTCATTGAATCTCTTAAAATTACCTTAAAATCCAATGAAATTTCGTAAAATGGCTAAAAATCTCTTAAGTTTCTCAAATTACTTCAAATTTCACAAAATATATAGTCAAATCCCTTAAAATTACTTTAAAATCTCATAAAATCTCATAATTCTGATGGTAACTGATCTGTAAATATACGAATACATATATATTAAATATTAATATATTAAAAACTGATATAAAAAAAACGCGTGAAAAATTTACTATAAGTAATAATCTGTTTAATTTCTCAAATAATGTTCACTAACTTTATAGGTATATATATGTTTTGAAATATTTTTTGCTTTACTAATCATTTATTTTTTACATTCAAATAATTATTTTTATATCACTTTAAATTATTTTCTATCTTTATATAACCTTTTTATTAATAATTATAATAATAATTAAATTAATTAATAACTAATTAATAATTAATTATTTTTTCAGTAATCGTTTTGACAACGAAAATAATCGGAAGATAATTTACAGATTCGGTATATTCACACAATTCGCATAGTTTCTAAACCACTCAAGTTTATATGTCAATATATACCAATATATCGAACACATTGTAATGTTATAACATTACTTTTTTAAGATAGGATTATTAGTATCCCATTTACAAGTTCCATTACCGGGAACATTTTTACGCAACTCTATATTATACATATATATGAATATAAATATTATATAATATTATATAAATAAATATAAATTATATATGAATATAAATTGTGCTCCAAGAAAATATTCCGATAATTTAAACCCTTATACCACAGTTTATTAATACCAATAGAGCATAAAGAGTATACAGGGTGAGTTTTTTATCTTGAGACATCAAAATATCTCAAAAAATAC
>CAJFCP010000101.1:1359730-1375165 GCA_904066005.1 Synergus itoensis | reverse complement strand
AAGGAGAATCTGAATCCGTTATAAAAAATTGGGATTGCCATTTAAAATTATAAAGTTACCCCCGCCCCAGCCTCCTGGGGGGGTGGCGTGGGGTAAATTTTTGCATATTTGATTTTCCCCCTCAAAAATAAAAAGTTTTTATTCAATATTATTCAATAGTATTTTTTGAGATATTTCGATGTCTCAAGATAAAAAACTCACCCTGTATATTAATGAACGCATTGATGAAGAGAAAAATCAATATTTCCGATGGATGTAGAATTTTTCTAAAGCCCTACTTCGCTGTTAAGGTGATATCTCAATTCTTTTTCATTCTTAAAAAGACGGGACAAGACGAATCTAGATAATTTCTACAACTAATTATGCAGGATTTCAACGGATCTTACAGGATTTTAGAATATTTCTAAAAACTTCAGAGAATTCAAAATAATTCAAAAGATTTCAAGAGTTTTTAGGTGATCTCAAAGGACTTCAAAAGATTTCAACAAATTTTAGAAGATTTCAAGAGATTTTATAGAATTCAAGAACATTTATGTTTTGAAATTCCATAAAATCTCTTAAAATCCTGTGGTCTTGATATCATTGAAATATCTTAGAAATCCTTAAATTCTTTGATATTATTTTTAAATACTTTGAATCTTCTTAATATTGTCTATAAAATTACTTAAAGTTTTAAATGTTTTAAAGTCACTTTAAAATTTAAATCACTCGAAATCTCGAAATTCTTTGAGATGTTTTGATATCTTTGAAATCTTGTGAAGCGGATACTCAAATCGAATCACTTAGTCAAGCAGTTGGTACTTCTGATCTCGATTCTAAAGTTCAGGCGGCGAATACAAATCTAACCAATAAGTAAAGAAGAGAGAATGAAGCTTGGTTTCGAGATTTCGAGAATCTATTTTCGATATAATCACGACTTCTTTTTTATAGGATATTCACAAAATATTATATATTATTCATATTATTGCAAATTATATAACATATCTGTATAGAGCATATTTCCTTTAGCAGGATAAGAATAAAACAAACGGGAATAAAAAATGAATATCTCGGACCATTATGGCATCAAACATTATTGTCTTTTTTCCTACAGTGAATTGTTTAGTTCAGCATTATTAAATATAAAATAAGATGAGGGAAAAGGCAAATATTGGTTCAAGTGACCTTGAATTTTTCGGTAATGCGGTAAAGTTCAAGGGCATGAGACTTGCGCACTTATCATATCATCTGCTTAGAATCAATATCAGCCAACGTCCGGGCTCGCATCCAACATTAGTTCCCTAAGAGGGATGCAACAGTTGACATTTGTACGTTTCTTTGAAATCTAAAAAACAAGGACATTTCCACTTAATAAATAATTTAACCAACTAATCGACTAATTTTGAAAATTAGAAATTGATACTTTTTCCATCCAAACATTACGAATAAGAGAACGTTAACTGTGCAATGGCAATATCACATCCGAAATTCCGAAAAGTGTATTAAGAAGATGCTATAAATCTCTTAACTGATAAATAATAATAATAAAGTGATAAAGGAAATATTGATTTTTGTCTAAATAAATAATTATATTTTTTTTAAACTTTTAAAGTGATAATGAAAGAAATAAGTATAAGAATAGACGAATAATATTTGTAATTTAAAATCTTAAATAATCAATATGGATAAGCGTCTTTCTCTCGGAATCAATGCAAGCATTATTCTAATTTTGATTATTTTCTGTGCACTGTTATCTCTTCCTCTGAGGCTCCTATTTAACACTAAATACGAAGGAAACAACTCCAATGTAGAAAATAATTCCGAGCCTACTTTGGAGAAAGATGAAATAAAGAAAGAAACCGTCTTTCCTCTTGAAATGAAAGATTTCCGAAAAATTAAGGTTTGTCCTTTTGAGTACGAAAAGTGGATTAAATCTCCATTTATTACAAACTACGATGAAAATTGTACTAAACAACGACCAGTTAAGGAAGAGCCAAAAATTCGTGCTCAAGAAGAAGAAAAAGAAGAAGAAAAAGAAGAAGAAAAAGAAGAAGAGCCAGTGATGAGCAAAATAGATGCTGAGCAGAACGGGAGCGAAATTGTATCTGCGCCTGCTATTACATCAAAGGAGGAAGAAGCAAAAGGACCAGTAAAAAGTAATAATAAATCGATTCCTGTGGCAGTTCACATCCTCGCAGTGATGCTTGTCGTTTCTGTCATCGCCGCTTTAGTCGAAGTACTTCGGATTCGCTTCTCCAGGGACAAGGTACAACCGCGCTCAGATCAGCAAAGAGGCAAATTATCCCTATCCTTTAATTCGAAATAATGTGGCCGGGATTAATCAGTCTCTCTGAAAATTAAGGACGCGTCGACCAGCGGTGGAAACGTCAATTCCAGGAGAGGATCCATCATCAATTTAATGGCCCAGAAAAAATTTATGCCCCGGGAAATGCTCAAGAGTCAACGTTCCCTCGATCTCCAGGCTATGCACAGATCTACGCGTATTCTTGGTAATTTTATCTTTAAGGATCCTTGAACCTTTCCTGCCTTTATGATTTGCAGCATCCTCAAGCTTTCTAACTTTTTTTTTGCTTACTGCTTATAGTTAAATAATATTTATTCTAATCTTTATTAAATCCTCTAGGAAATAGGAGTGTGTCATTGCAAGGGCGAAGAGGGCATTTGCCCCGAGGGCCACGTGCCTAGGAAATTCACATACTACATTTCTTGAAAAGTAATAATTTCATGTGAATTATTAAATTACTGTTTACTATAAACAGTTATTTATTTACAGAAACCTATGGCCCAAATATGTTTTGTCTCAGGATTTTGCAGCACAATTTCCTTAAGTGGTCTTTACATCTTCATCATTATATTGGACAATATTTTACTCAAAATATATTTTATAACATTAATAAGAGTATTAATAAAATAAATAATATAATATATATATATATATATATATATATATATATTAATATATATTTCGTCTAAAATATTGTCTGACTTGATAATTTATATATATCCAAAATTTTAATATCCTTTCGATCCCTTTTTCTATGCAATTTTTACAGATATTTTGCTCTAAATGTTTCCACGTAGCGCTCGCTTTTTTAATTGGGTTGAAGTTTCACACGTCTAGTCTGACGAAAATTTTTATTTTACTAGTAAACCAACACGTGCGCTACGCGCACGATTATTTATTTTCTTTCTTACAACTTCAACTCATTAAAAAACCAATAAAATTTCGCAGATTTGAAACAATAATAAAATTTATGCGAGATTTTAGTGATATTTTTCGTTACATCATCTTTTTTAGAAAGTTTCAAAAGGTTTCTAGGAATTTCAGTGGATTTTGACAATTTTCAAGTGATTTTTACAAAGTTCTAAAGATTTTTTTAGGATTTTTAAAAGATTTCGTGGAATTTTAAGGTATTTCAGGATATTTCGCGGAATTTTAACGGAATTCATGAAATTTTAAGAAATTTTTTAGGTGTTTTCGTGAAATTTTGAGTAATATTAAGCGAATTTAAAAGATTTTTATGATTCTTTAAAGATTTTATGGAATTTAATGAGATGTCTAATAATCTTAATGAATTTTAAACGATGTAAAGGGACTTTAAATTTTATCCTAGAATTCAAAGAGTTTCAAGAATTTTCTGAGAATTTTAAGAGGTTTTCACCAATTTTAAGAGATTTTAACGAATTTTAAGCGATTTGGAAGGTTTTCGTGAATTTTTAAGTTATTTGAAAAGGTAGAATTTAAAAGGATTTTGAAGGTTGTCGTAAAAAGTTAAAGAATTTTATGAGATTTTTCTAATTTTTAAAAGGTTTTGTATAATTTTGAAGGATTTCATGGAATTTGATGAGATTTCTAAGAATTTTAAGAGATTTTAATTGTTAAGAAATTCCAAGAAGTTTTTATGAATTTTCAGAGATTCTTGCGAATTTTGACTTGGATTTCAAGAGATTCATGATTTTAATGGTTTTTGTGGATTTTCAAGGGATTTTAAGAGGTTTCTAGGAGTTTAAAGAAATCTTAACGAATTTTAAGGGATTTCGAAGGTTTTCGTGAAATTTTTTTGCGCTATTAGTTTTTTTTTTCTTCTTTCAACTTCAAGTCATTCAAAAACCAATCAGGTTTACAAGAAAAATGTAAGCGAGATTTTCGAGACATTTCGTGACACCACTTTTTTAAGATAAGACTTTTTTAAGATAGGATTATTTTTTTTGCCATTTTTTGGATTAAGAATATCTAAAAAGTTCCCAAAATCATTTTATTTTTATTTATTTAGTAGTAGAAATTTACCCGGCGTTGTCCAGGTTTTTAAGAAATTTCAAGGGATTTTATAATTATTTTAAGTGATTTTTTATTTTAGGGAATTTCAAGATATATCTTAAGAAACGTCAAAGGATATTTAAAAGAATTCAAAACAGTTTAAGGATTTTTAAGAAATTTCACAAGATTTCAAGGGATTTTTATAAAAGTTTGAAAGAGTTATTAAAAGAATGTCCCAGAGATTTTTAGAAATTTCTATAGATTTCACAAGGTTTCAAGACACCTTAAAGGATTTTATCAGATTTTAAGTGACTTTAAAGAATTTCAAGGTATTTCAAGGGATTTTAGTGATAAGTGATTGTAAGAAATTTCAATGGATTTCAAAAGAAATCAAGAGTTTAAAAATTTTCAAAAGATTTCAAAACATTTTAAGGAATTTATTCTAATGTGGAGTAAATCAAATGAAATCCCTTAAAATCCCTTAACATTACCTGAAATTCTTTAAAAACTTTTCAATCTTCTGTAAATGTCTTCAAATTGTTTAAAATATATAAAAATTCCTTAAAATTACTATAAATCTCTTTAAATCCTTTTATAATTTTCGAAATCTTATAAAATCTTCTGAAATTCCTTAAAATTATTTAAAACCTTTTGCTAATTCCTCTAAATTCTCTAAAATTGCTCTTAGTAAATAAATACAAATTTTGGATTTTGGGAACAGTGGAAACTTTTTTTTTGTTATTATTCCAATAAATGTAAAAAAAAACTCGTCGGACTAGACGTCTGAAACTTAAATCTAATGCTTTTTTTACTATTTCCTTCAATATTCCCTTTTCTTTGATCTGATAATAAAGTTGCTTTTTTGGAAGAAGGTATTTAAAAGTTTTTAATTTTATAGGCAAACCTTCCCTCCTTAGACGTTCGTCCTTCCCAACTCAAGTTAGCACAACAATGATACAAACAGGAAGTGGTTCCCCAATAATGAAACGGCTGTCAAGACATCCGTCCGCGGAATCGGAAGACGAGATAAGTGGTCTCATCACGGCTCTTCATCATCGTCCCCATTTGATTCGACGTCATTAAGGTAACATAAAATATGAAATATTATACAAATTCATATTATTAAGGGTGTTGGAACCAAGTTCCAATCAAAAAACTCGATTTCTTCATTTTACTCAACAAATATTAAAATTGGAATTGTTTCTCTCTGTAGAATTAGTCAATTTTTAACTAGAATTATGCATACAGAGCGATAAAATATCGAATTCAAATATTTTTTAAGTAAAATGGAATGGAGAATGGAATTTTGAGCTTAACACTTGGGTCCAACACCCTTAACAACATTTGTTATAAAAATTAAAGAGAGCATCATTTTGTGAATGAAGAGCAATGAAACAAGAAATAATTAAAGAAAATTTCTCTGCTGTAGCAATTGCAACTTAAAAGCATATTCACATTAATTTATTATATTAATTTCTGAGCAAACGAGTTTTTTCTATACTTTTAAATTATACGTTTCTTTTAACAGCTTTTTGAGCTTCGAGGATTACAACAGGTGTTTTCCAAAATTAAGACACTATTATATATAAAAATGATAAACGGTAAGATCATTGTTTCTACTCTATAATTTCTATTGAACCTTAATTTTTTACTGCATCATCATTAAGACTAAATTAAAAACAAGCTTAGGTTATATCTTTATTACTAAAATTAAAATCTATTTGTCTAATCTATTTTTAAATTTTCTTATATAGGTCATATTTTCTGCACAACCTGCACAACGAACGAGACGTGATGTTTTCCACTCTTCAGAAAGTGATCATATTTTTACTCAAAAAATGCTCAAATTACTTTTAACACTTCCTACTGATTACCACTTATCTCCTGACTCTAATTGATATCTGATGTGATTGCTGATCGGCGTCCTTTAACGAAAGTACAAAGAAAAGATAATGTGAACGTATTTTAGGAATAAGAAGTCCAAGTCACATTTTAGATTCTGTAGACAATAAAAAATTTAGCTTTTTTTATTTAATTTCAAAATTAACTGCGAATTTTTGTGTTAGATTCTCCGGATCCTTTGAAGAATAAAATTTTAGATGAGGATATTATAACGTACAGGCTATGTGAACCTAATAATATATTAACTAAAAAAAATGATCAAATTCTGGTTAAAGTTACCCTTACTATTTTTTCTGGTTAAAGTAATATCAGAATTTCTAGTTGAAACAACTAGAATGCTGGCAAGATCAATCAGAAAAAATAATAAGTTTTTTGCGTGTTAATCAGATCTTTATAATTAAAAGATATTAGTTAACAAGGGTGTCTAGTGATCAGAGAATTGGAAATTCCCGGTTTTTTCCAATCTTTTCCCGGTCAATTTTTTTTTCCTCCGACCAATTTATAGTTTCCATTTTGTTTTTTGAAAAAAAATTCTTTTTTTTAAATTTGATAAAGTAGAATTAAAATAAAAAGAAGATAAAGTGTAGAAAAAAGTCGATTTTTCAATAAAATACAAAAAATTCCTAATCCTAAATGAAATTCCCGGGTTTTTCCCGGTTTCCCGGTCCGCTAGACACCCTGGTTAACGTACTGGATTCTTAATTCTTAATTTAAGTCTTATTTAGAGTAACGAATCAAAACTGACAATGAGAATAATAAACGAAAAGACTGTAGAAAAGCTATATAGAAAGTTACATGCGTATGTACACGATGTACACTTCACAGCGCATATGTTACAGATTTAAAGTTTAGATAAATTCAAAATCATATTTACACAAATATGTAACCAATTTAAATCGTAAGATTTCTATAATATTAATGTTATTATGTCACAATAATTCGAAAATATAATTTTTATCCATCGATAGGATAACAGTTAATTATCCTTATTACTCTTTACTGTTAATTGAAATGTATTAACAATTATTAAAAACTCTAAAGACAATTTGTGAAAAAATGATTTTGTCATGCACTATTCCACTTAATTCCATCTATTCATATGTCTGCGTCTTCTACTAAATGTCTAAATACGGACTGTGAATCTTGTGATTTAAAGAATGTATTATAGATGTCATAAAAAATTGTATGAATACCATAATATTTGATGATATGTCTGTATAATCCATAATCTTCAATTTTCGTTTATATTTTGTTGTGTATCAAATATATCAAAATAAATATTCAATATTATACAATTATGCAAAAGAATAAATAAAATAAAAAAAGAGCAATATTTCCAAGCAGTTATCGATCCAATTACTATCCGCATTCTTGCTTAACTTAAGGGCGTTGGACCCAAGTGTTAAGCTCAAAATTCCATTCTCCATTTTACTCAACGAAAATTATAGATAAATATTTTTTCACTCTGTAGTGCTAATCTTTTTTCAAATATAAAATTGTGTACAGAGCGAAAAAATATTTAATTTCGATATGTTTTGCATAAAACGAAGAATTCAAAATCTAACTTCATACTTGAATATTTTCATTTTTGTTAAAAAATATTTAAATTAGATATTTTTTCGCTCTATACGCATAATTCTAGTTAAAAATTGATTAATTCTATAGTGGAAAAAAATTCCAAATTTATTATTTTTTGAGTAAAATAAAGAAATCTAATTTTTAGATTAGAACTTGGCTCCAACACCCTTAACTTTTAACTTTTGTTTTGATGCATTACAATATGTTGGACAAAAAGGTCTAAATTATATATAAGTCCTATCTCCCGCAAATATTCTGCTCCTGTAAAAATATTAAAACATTCTGAGGCTTTTCGCTTATCAAATATTCCGATTTCAAAATAATTTTCCTTTTCCCCAGTGGTCAAGCAAAAAAATCGAGACACAATTCCTATTTTTTGATACCGGTGACTGAAAATAAGCCTCCTCTTCCACCATCTACTTTTCCTGTTATATCCACCCCGATATTAGAAAAATAATATTGAAAAAATAAATATTAATAAAGAAAAATAATCAACTTGCATAATAATAATTTACACTCACAATCAGTAAAAAGGATACTTAAAACCTGTAAGAAAAGTAATTAATGAACTCTGAAACAAAGAAAAATATAAATTAAGACGTCTGCTTATAAAGAGAAGAACAAGTAACAAATTATGAAATTAAGAAAAAGATAGATTAAAATAAATTCCTAGAAAAAGAAGAATAATTAATAAATATGGTTTATGAAAACCAGGGACCAAAAGTCTATTTTCCAAAAAGAAAATTAATGCAAGGGTACTTATAATTTCTGTTAGAAAAAAAATTCTTAATATGCAAAAAAGTATAAACAGTAGTAAAGACAAGAACTGACAAGAACCAAACTTAAAGTAAATTGATTAATTTGGTCATTAGAATTAGAGTTAATTTCGAACTAGATCTAAATGAATGCGATATAAGATTATTGAAAGATCGACTTTATTTTGTGAATACCATGTAAATAAATTTGAATTATGTAAAGGTAAACTATAGAACAATCATCGATTACGAAAGATGAATTTTTTGTGAATCAATAAAATTGTACATATTTTTCAATTTCGAAAATAAAATAAAAGATGATGTTTACAAAACAACAATAAGATACAGAACATACGATTATAATTATGTAAATCTATTTCTACGAAATACAGTTCTTATTCGTCGTACTCCTACAATATAAGATGGTAATGCGTTCATCCAATATGATGAAGTTAAAATCGATTTCCAATTTTATTCTAATTTCCCTGAAAAACTACCGAAAATTAAATAATCTGAGTCAAATACTGACCTCAAGGTCAATATTATGGTTCAATAAAAACTTCTGTTCCGAGCATTTTAAAATAATGCGGCATATAAACTATTTTACAAATCAATATCCACGTCATTCAACAAGATGTTGAATTTCATTTCTTTATACAAGAAACGTTTTCACGCAAGAAATATTTTACAGTTTCGTCCGTACTTTGTTTTAAATCAGAAAGAGATGATTTCTAAAAAAAAATATCAATTTTCCAAAATCAATAATTAATTGAGAATAGGTTTAAATTTATTTAAAAAGTACCGCTAAATTTTATCCAAGCTAAAAACCAAAAACGTTCCTAAAGAATTTTAAAATTTACAAATTAATCGCTTTTCTGTTTTCCTCATTTTAAGCCTTTGCCGTTCATAAGAAACTTCCACTTAAATATTTTACAACATCTGAGTGGTTTGTTTTATGGTGTAAAAACATCCAGTAATCAGATTTTAGTAACGTGCAATTAATATTTATGAGGTTTCTATATTTTTATCTATCATAAAATAACGATAAAATGAGACCGGCAGAATGCTAAAACATTTGAATTCAATAGAGACGCGAAAGGCTGTTAAAAAAAACCTACTCTATAAATCTAACGTGATATAATTAAAAATTCTAATAAACATTTAAAACGTTAGAAAATATAAAAGCAAACATTGTTTTTGTTACATTCTCATTATGTTTCCTGACTTCCAAAAGTCTTTAGACACTAAAATTATAATTTCATTAGTTGCTTATTGAATTGAAATTATGGATTGTGACAAATGTGTAATGCAATGTAAAAAGTCGAAAAATATTAACGAACCTCGTGGATCGAATTTGTTTAATTCGCTGTTCAGCACAATTTCGTCTAGGATAATAACTCATCCTTTAAATGTAACATCTTATTAATACGCATAATTTAATTAAACAAATAAGGCAGGAGTGTTCACTAATCATTTATGATGCGGCGGTATTTTCTGTTTGGAGGATTGATATCTTCGTCCTCATCACCTTCTGCCGTCAGGAAGGGATCGTCATAAGCGTAGTTTGGTGCCCACTTTAACAATAACTTCTCGAAAAATTCTTCTAAATTTCGGGCTTCTTGATAAATTGGCGATTCAGCCTTAAAAAATTTTTAAATTAAAATATAAATACATGGTTTTTTTTACATTAAATTAGAATAATTAATGATTTACTCACGGGATTATAGCGAAAAGCGTTTTTGAACATTAATCGTATATCGGACATCACTTGTCTTAAATCTGTGTAATGCTCAAGATTGTCAGGTTTCAATTTATTCCTGATGATATCCAGAGCCATAGGCTTCTTTATAACTTTGTAATACTCAACCATCTGCTAAAACAAAGTTATAGTTTATTGTAATTTCCGCGTTAAATTGCGAAAGTGAGTATGCCAGAAAGTTTGGTCGTTTAATTCATAAATTGTAGAAGAATAAGTAAAATTACCTCGGGTGAGACAACTTCTCTGAATGGTAAACTCTGTTCATATTGACAATAAAGTTCCAGAACTATTCTTTGCGCTATTCTTAATTCTCGCGCTGTCATGCAATTTGGTCGTTTTTCTCCAACAGGATCTTCAGAGCAATCCAGTACATTCGTACACAACATGCACTGCCAAGTTTCACTCTCACTGAAAATTAAATACATAAGGATTATTTCATAAATATATTGTACATGCATTTTTTGTCGAAGGGAAAAAATTGATAGACACGTTACTGTTTTCAATACGTACGAATTTGAAAATTAAAATTTTCATTTTATCATTTAAAAATAAAAATATATAAAACACAAATTTACTTACTCAGGAAATGTCTTAAGTGCAGGTATGTGACAATATAAGTGGAAGACTTTCGGACATTTATCACAGCAAAGAACAGCATCACCTCCATCCATACAAACAGCGCACCAATCTTCATTTGGATCGTCTTTGCTTACAGAAGTTGGTGTACTTTTCGAAGTACCTGTTCAACGAAGATTATTTAATATTTGACTCTATCAGTAATACAGTCATAAAAGTACTCATTGTCATTAAAAAAGGTGAATAGGTGACGACCTGTGATAACTGGTTATACGATATCTTTTGCAATCCCGAAAATAAAATATCAACTTTTTAACTCTTTCAACTTCAATTTTTTAAATGAGAATAAGAGTAAAACATACTGAATTCAAAAACTACTCACTCAATGAGCTTTGAACACTGCCAGTACCCAAGGAATGCACACCTTCATCCGTAGAGCTATCAACTTGGGTCGAATCCATTTGATTTTTCTGCTCTTCTGGAATTACTACAATCCCATTACTGTCCAATTTCGCAATCGTTAGCATCAGATCATTCAACGACTTTTGGCAGAATTTGTCCAAACTTTTTTCCATCTCGTCACACTTACCAAGCAAGTTGGGACTTGGTGTTTTTGGCATAGATGAAGTAATAGTTTGCCCTGAAGATGGGGAATTCTCCGACTGAGTCGAGGTATTAGAATTTGGATTCGTGTTTGGTAGCCTATTTTCATTATTGTAGACTGGCGGGTTCTTCAGTGTTATTTTATAACTGTCATTCGGAGGAACCTGCATAGCAGGCATAGTGTGCTGTCTAGATACGGGATGGGGAAGACAAGGACTCATATTCTGAGGGATATGCCAGCGAGCCCTGGCTTGTTGTTGCTGGGGAGGGAAGTTCATATGCTGATTAGGATTTGCACTATACGGCGGAAGGCGTACCATTGGCATATTAGTTGGCGAATACGTGTGACCAATCCTAATTTGTTGTGGACCAGTTATTGGATATCGTCCACTAGGAGGCATTCTGTATGGGATATGATTTGGTTGGGGTCGATATGAAGGATTGTGAGCCAGAAGTCCTCGAAGACTGGCGTTTTGATTCATTTGGTCTAGTTGTGCTTGCTGATGCGGGTGAGTAGATGAAGTTACTTGTTGTTGATGACCAGTGAAGCCAGAGTTTTGGGTCATCATCATCTGCTGTGGCATTCCGCTGTTAAAATTTAGATTATAAGGTATGCGGTTTTGTGGTGACGATCGTGGTGGCATATTGTGAGGAGGATAATGATGTATGTGATTTGGCACGTGAGATTGATGTTGAGGTGGCTGAGACTGCTGTTGAGATTGTTGTTGAGGGGGGAGATGATGGGGAATTATCCGCTGGTAACTATTTTGATGCATATTATTTATATGAGGGGGTGTAGATATCATAGCCTGCGAAGGTGTCTCCACGTGAAGAGGTGGACATGGGGTCGGTTGTTTAGCAGGTACTTGCTCTGCAAATGGAACCGGAGTTAGCGTTTTTTCGGGTACTGGTGTTGTCGAAGGATACACTCTACCATCCACCACTATAGCACCTATCGATGATAGGACTGAAAAGATAAATTAATTTAGATATACGCCTCGAGTACGGAGATAACGCAGATAAGTGGTATTAGATTTATACAAACCTTTTTTTAAATCAGGTAGTTTTTCTAAAGATAGATTGATTCTAACAGGAATTTCTGGATTTGGAATATCTGCTCGTCGGCTTTTTATCCGCTGCAAGTGGTTAGCGATTGACCTGAAAATATTGTTCTTTAGAGTATGTTCACTAGTTCACTAAATACGAAATAAATATGATATTACAAAGATTAAAAATCATACTTTTTGCTATACAGAAGCTCGACGTCAGATCCTTTTTCCAAAGCATAATTAACAAACTGAATACAGTGATCGGTAAGCTTTGATAATTGATCTAAAGCAACTTTTTTTTCGTTTAACGTGTTCTGTTTTTGATCGCACACTTCGTTCAGGAGTTTTACTAATTGTTTACTCCTCACGTTGATTGCATTTGTTAATCTGGAAAGATATTAAATTAAGCAAAGATTCAGTCTTTATATCTTCAGTTTTAAGTCCCAATAAATTTAATTTACTTACTGTACAACCATACTTGTGATATCTTGAATTAAATTTTTTTTCTTCTCCTGTATTAAAACTTGCCTATCACCTATAACTTTCATCGCACTTTTCAATAAAACTCTTTTGTAACTGAAATAAATTAAATGACTTGAGTTAAAAATGTGATTATAATACTAGTATTTCTTACAGAGAAACTTCACCTAGAATTAAAATTAATAAAAAATTAAAGAACTAATAATTAATGAGAGGTTCCTACCTGACTTCTTTCAGTAATGTTGATACTGAATTACGCGTTGCAACAGCTATTTCATGAATAAAATTATACTTGTGATCACGATGATCAGTGAGCTGACAATCCCTGCACGTAAGTCGATCACATGTTTGACAAAATAAGGACAACTGTTCATGTGGATGAATGACACAAAATAAATAACCCTCATTTTTCTTCTCTCCCTTTTTCGTACTGTCATCATTGCCAACTGAACCTCGTGGTTGAATCGTGTGGTCTTTAGTGATTTTTAACCGTTGATGAGCCTGAAGCAATCAAATATTAAAACATTCTTCCTTGATGGTGAAAGAAAAGATATTTCAATTAAGGGCATGTGTTACTTACCATATGAGCAAATTTAGATAAATCCGTTTTTTTTCCCATAATTTTTACTTTTTTAAACAAATAATAGTGGACATCCGTCCGTGTTCGCGTTCTTGATGGATGTCCACTATTATTTTTTTTTGAAAAAGTAAAAATTGTAGAAAAAAACGGGTTTATTTAAATTTGCTATCTAATTTAGATAAACCCGCTTTTTCCCATAATTTTTACTTTTTTAAAAAAATAATAGTGGACATCCGTCCGTGTTCGCGTTCTTGACGGATGTCCACTATTAATTTTTTTAAAAAGTAAAAATTGTGGAAAAAAACGGGTTTATCTAAATTTGCTCATATGGTAAGTAATACATGCCCGAAATTTCAATTAAGATATACGGTATTTACCAAAACACAGTTTTGACAAATAAATTCTTCGCAGTCAATGCAATAACTGGTTGCCTTCGCATCTTCATTGCAACTGGTGCACTGCTTTTCCTCCTCCGCGTCTTTGTTTTCTTCCTCCGTGCCCACATTGCAATCTTCTTGAAGGAGTTTGGAGATAAATCGGTTCTCGATCAAATTCTCTGCTTGACTGGTTACGTTGCAAATTGTACAAACAATGAAATGACTCTCTACTGAAATAAAGAGCAATTTTCATTATAGTATTTTTCGTTTTAGATGGCTTTTTCAAAGTTCATAGTTAATTTTGAATTATTTGAACGTCAAAACTATGTAAATCATTTTGAAATTTTCGACATGATTGTATGAGTTTTTCTACAAAAAAATTGCAAAATCTGCAATGCTTGATAAAGGCGAGACTTTCTGTAAAAGGCATTGCTTCGCTCTCTTTGGTGAAAGTTGGAATAAACCTTCCATCCATTTGATTTGTTTTTGCACAAAATTAGAAAGGTGAAGAAGAGTTTGAAAGTTAGTTTTAGTTTTCAAATAGTCCTACTGTAAATACATTGTTTTGAGTTCTTTTGCTCCATTTATAAATAAATAAATTATGAGTAGTTTTAAGCACTTGGGTCATCAGGTTTAAAACGTCCTTTGGACAATGCTAATTCAGCAAATTTTTTCTTCATTCCATCGAAAGGTTTTGCTAGTCCAGCAAAAAAAGTTAAACCTAAATAACGGAAAACTACTTAATCTTAGGGGCAGTACATATACTATGTGCATAATTTTCACCATATGGACTTTGACTCGAATTAGAGATTCAAAATAATTGAAATAATTCTCCAACAAGTTTACACTTGAATTTGATAGTGGTTAATCTTTCGTCTCAAATTTAAGTCGCGAAATATGTACAATTTCATTAAAAAGTGCTTTTTCTTTTCGGTTACTAGGAAAGTTGTGTTGCGAGGCGTTGCAGACGTTAATTCGGGTGGTGTTAAAGTTCGGACTAGGGGAGCTGTATATTTTTACCGCTGCAAGCTTTTATCCTCTCTTTCACCGGATGTTTTAATATTTCTCATTATTATTTTATTATTTTTTTCTCATTACACGTCGCGCTTCGCGCTCCGTGTTGCGCGCTGGCGCTCGCTTGGCAATCTTTATCGCTCCTTCATACTTTTGTTTTAATTACTTTATTTATAAATGAAGAAGACAACTAATTTACTTAAGGTTCTACCGACCTTAAGGTATACATTCTCATCAGGGCACTCGCGCTTCGCGCCCGGCTCTGTTTGACAATGTTTATCACAATTAAAACGTATACTAAATTATTCAATCAAAACATGTTAAATAAAAAATTTGTAGACGTTTCAAAAGCCAATTATTATTATTTTTTTTTTTATAATATTTTGAATGGAAAAGGACCCCGCACAAAATACAAAGAAAAAAGTATACAGTCGTTTGGGATAAAACCAACGGGAATTTATTCTTTGAAGTACCCTGAATAAAAGTTCTTATATACACTATGCC
>CAJFCP010000101.1:1346966-1359330 GCA_904066005.1 Synergus itoensis | reverse complement strand
GGCATAGTGTATATAAGAACTTTTATTCAGGGTACTTCAAAGAATAAATTCCCGTTGGTTTTATCCCAAACGACTGTATACTTTTTTCTTAGTATTTTGTGCGGGGTCCTTTGTAGATATTTTGAAAACCAATCATTTTTTTGGTAATATTTTTTCATATCTTACATTTTTTGGCGGGGAAATTGATTTTAAAAATCTTTTAACAATAAGATAATAGAGACCAATAATTATGTTTTTTATCATTTTCTCTGCATCTCGCGTTATTTAGCTCAAAATTTGAATTTTCGATTTTTTACGGAAAAAAAAATTCCTAAAATTCCTATCCTATAGGGCGTTCAAAAAGAAACATTTTTCATCTTTAGATTTTTTTTTCATATCGTGCGGTGTTTGGCTTCTAATTTAAGTTTTCTTTCATTTTTTTGGATTTTCAAAATGTTGTCTTTCAATTTCTTTTTATCCAAAAAAGTCATTAGGAAAAATTGTTCGACTTTTTGAGTACTACAAACATCCGTGCATAGAATTTTTAAATTAAAAATAAGTGGTTTCAAAAATTTTCAAAATGCTCCAACTTTTTTAATTTTTATCCAAAATGGCTGGCCAACGAACTTTTGACCTTCATTTTAGAACACTAAAAGAGTATACCAAAGGCCAATCCAATCGGTCAATTCTTTCGAAAGTTATCGTGCCCACAAACTAAAAATCTACAGACAGACAGACACATTCGTAAAAACATGTTTTTCGGGTTCAGGGGGTCCCAAAACGTGGTCATTTGACAAAAACTAGGGGGGGGGGTCAAATTTTACACAAATCTAATACATTCTCTCTGATAAGAATGTAATAAAAAACATTTTAAAAAAGTAAAATTTTAAAACCACGTTCAAAAACTTGGTTGTTTATGATTTATGTACTAAAAGTTTTGAACGTTCAAATGAACGAAATATTTTTTCCCAATTCTATTTTATCCAGAAATGTTATTTCAACTAAAAATAACCATAGATATTATGAATTTATTCCATACAAAATTATTGTTAATGCAAATTAATTAATTTTTTAAAACTCTTTATAGTTTAAAATACAGTCAATACAAAAATTCATTCATTTGAACGTTCAGAACTTAAACCACATGTTGTTTATGATTTCATGGAATAGACCCTCTTTTATATGGAAAAAAATTTGCCCGCTTTGCGGGCACATTCTCATCACGCGCTTCGCGCGCTTGTGCCCTGCAAGGAGCTTGCGCCTTACAGGACGCTCGTACCTATGTGTTTTTTTTTAAATTACTTTAAATTTAAATTTAATTAAATTTAATTTAAATTAAATTACATTACAGCTTTGAATGCAAAAGAAAACTAATTTACTTAAGGTTCTATCGACCTTAAGGAGCACATTCTCATCAGGGCACTCGCGCTTCGCGCTCGATATTTGATTTAAACCTCGTGCTTCGCGCTCGGCTCTATTTAACAATATTTTTCATGATTAAAACGATAACTACTCATCCTATTGAAAAATGGTCAAAGGAGAACTTGTAGATCTTTCTGAGACCAATAATTATGTTTCTTATCATTTTCCCTGCATCTCGCGTTATTTGGTTCAAAATTTGAATTTTCGATTTTCTACGGAAAAAAAAATTCCTAAAATTCCTATCCTATAGGGCGTTCAAAAAGAAACATTTTTCATCTTTAGACTTTTTTTCATATCGTGCGTTGTTTGGCTTCTAATTTAGATTTTGTTTCATTTTTTTGGATTTTCAAAATGTTATGTCTTTCAATTTTTTTTTTCATCCAAAAAAGTCATTAGCAAAAATTGTTCGACTTTTTGAGTACTACAAACATCCGTCCATAGAATTTTTAAATTAAAAAAAAAAAGTGGTTTCAAAAATTTTCAAAATGCTCCAACTTTTTGAATTTTTATCCCAAATGGCTGGCCAACGAACGAACTTGATCTTCATTTTAGTTTTTCGTGTTCAGGGGTCCCAAAACGTGGACATCTGAGAACAACGGGGGGGGGGGGGGGTCAAATTTTACACAAATCTAATACCTTCTCTGATGGGAATGTAAAAATTAAGTTTCTTTCTCTAAATTGAAATTTTGACATTGGACGCGATGACCTGATATATTGGGTCAATGCTGTCTACTTGTGTGGTGTCAAAATTGAAATGATGATATATTATCTACATGTCCTTAATTTAACACTATTCAACTTCCGCCAGTTTCAATTCTAAATTATTCAATTTAATGTTATTCGATCATGAAGGCTTTCAACTTGTAATATTTTAGAATTAGACATTCCAAACTGAATAATTTTAAATATGAAAACATTACAAATACATAGAAGAATTTAAACTCAAATTCTCTAAGCTTTAAAATTTGAAATATTTAAAGTGTTTCAATTATAAGTTGGTTTGTTAGAAATTAAATATTTAATTTAAAATTAGGTTCAAAAAAATTATTTTAAAAATCCTGAATCATATTAGAGAAGCAAACGAAGAAAGTGGTAACGCCAATAACTAGAAAGCCTTACTTTCTAATTTGTACAGGCAAATCAAAGAAAATTTAGCATGCATGCTTGAAATTAAGGATAAACTAAGTCTTAAAGGGTCCCTCAAAATAAAAACAATTAAAAAGCACTGGATCAAGCATTCGAGTCGAAGTCACGTTTGATCAGCTGTCTGAATTAATTAATTACTTATAGAAGACGCAGATTCTTTTCATAACCTATTCTTACGTTCGCACATGAATTCGATTATAACTTCTTTTGGCTTTAAATCAAAAAAACTAAATATAAGAATGATATACTCATAAAACCTAATTTGTCTAAAGAATTAAATTTTGAGGTAAACACAAGACGCACACTTACCGAGGACTTCGGTATCCACAGAAGTGTTCTGGTCATTGCATTTGTCAGCGACACATGTGATACAAATTGTATGAAGGCACTCGAGGAGTTTGAGGTCATCGGTGGAGGCGAAGGACTTGTTGCAAAAGACACATTTGGAGAGAAACGCACGAATGTCGTTCTCATGGTTTTCCGTGGTGCACTCAATTTGTTGTTCACTATCTTCCTCGTTGTTATAACTACTTTGTTGCTCGGATTCCTGCACATTTTGTTCGGTCACTGTTTGCACTTGTTCTCCGATTTCTACTTTCACCGAAACTTCGGGTCCAGCAGTTATGCTTTCACTTCCACATGCGTCCATTGTCCGCCGTGAAAATGAAAATTTAAGTTAAGTTTTTCATGAACTCTCAAAAACATAACAGGCGTCAGGGGCCATGAAAAGCGCACACTCCCATTTTTGTGGAGAAAACAGAATGGATAAAGATGGAGAAAACCACTTCACTCACACCACTTGCGATACCTACGGCGTCTGCCGTAAAATTCGAGAACTATAAACTGCATTGGTAAATCCGCCAATCACCTTCCAAGTTCTATGCAACAAGTGCAACAAGATTTGGCGGGAAAGATGGCACTATTTCGAAATATGTATGGCAAAACTTGTTGAATTGATTACATATTGCAATTTCTACAATTAAAAAGTAAGATGATTGATCCAAAGTTCGTGAGATATTACTTGAATACTTTCTTTACGTAAATATTGTATATTTAATTCCTTTTGTTTTCTCTTTTCTATTTAAAATTAAATTAATATTAAGTAGTATTTGCTAAAGAAAATTCGTGGTTTAAAAAATAATGCCAATAAAAAGACAGTTGGTCAGTTGGTAACACTGAATGTAGTGAAGTGCTGTGAAGTGCGCTGTTTACTTGTTTGTATACATCATTGCATACATCGTATAAATATGTACATAAATAAATAAATTATAATGAAACTACCACTAAAATCACGTAATTCGTGAGTAAAATTAGTTTAATAAAGAATATACTTTATTGCATAAGATCTTGTATATTATTTTATCGAAAAGAGAAAATAATTTTGCACATAACCTCAATATTTTCAATTAAAAGATAAATGAAATGTTATTAAATTAGTTGGCTTAGGCCTTCTGAACTCTAAATAAAACCTCGGATTAAATTCAATTTCAAAACCTTTAATCTTTCAATTTCATACGATCCCTAGCCAAAGATAAATAGGTAATATCTTTGCCCTAGCCTAGGACCCCTCAAAAGTGATCTTTAATTGGCTTTGACCCCTGACCTTCAACCCTTGAGCTTAAAATATTGTCCAATTCTAATTAAAAATTCTTTATTTTAACTATCCTTTGTATTTCAGGTGAAGGAACAATGTTTTCTGTGCGCTTAGTGAGTGCAGACAGTTATCAAGCTTTTCCATTTTCGCCGTATGATCTAACATTCTCAGAATTTCGACACACAAAGATTAAAAACGTCCCAACGATTAGAGTCTTTGGTTCCACTCTTTCAGGTAGTTTAAAATGTGTGAATTGTTATAAAAGAGCTCTAAAGCCGACCTTTAGACCAAAGATAGATCCGACTTAAAGTGTCTCTACGTCATATGAAATCCCTTTAAATCCCTTGAAATCCATTAAACTATTTTCCAATCCCGAAAAATACTTTGAAATATCTTTAAATCCCCTGAAATTCCTTTATATCGCTTTCCAAAATCTTTCCAAAATCTTGTTTCCAAATCTTCTGAATTTAAAATGATCTTTAAATTACAAAATTTTTAATTCAATTAGCAGAGAACTAAAACTTAAAAGTGATTCCAACTTGAAAATCTTGAAATAAACTAAATTAAATTGGCTTAAAGTAATTCTTCCTATTAAAATAGATTTAAAAAACTTCAAATTCATCCAATTGTTAAAATAAAAATTTAATTTCTTTATAGGTGAAAAAGTATGTTTACACATTCATGGAGTATTTCCGTACATGTATGTACCATACGTGGGTGGTGATAATGCAGATGCTTTTGCACATCGTTTAGCGGAAGGTTTAGATACTGCTATTAATATTTCACTAGGCTCTGCCAGTTCAAATATTCAGCATGTATATAAAATTCAACAAGTTAAGGGCGTGTAAGTAGGCCTGATAAACTTACGATAATACATATATTAAAGGAATAATTCAAGTGACTTCCTAGATGACAATTTCCATCTCTTTAATTGCAGGCCTTTCTATGGCTTTCATGAAAAGCGACATCACTTTTTTAAAATCTATTTTTATAACCCAGCTATGGTTAAAAGAGCAGCAGATTTGTTGCAGGTTTGTACTTTATTTTTACTTTATTTTAATTTTAATTTACTTTATTTTTTTTAAATTTATTTTAATTTTTCTTTTAGAATGGATCTGTACTTGATCAAAATCTTCAACCACACGAAGCGCACATCCCGTTTATACTGCAATTTATGATCGATTACAACATATACGGTATGAGCCTTATCAATCTAAAGGACGTAAAGTATAGACAGGAAAATCGTCGTAGGCCCGATGGCAGTTTAAATCATGGGAATCTCACTCCACATTTCAAAACTAGAGATTATTTACCCCCCACAGTAAAAAGGCAAAGCACATGTGAGCTGGAAGTCGATGCTTGGGCTGCGGATATTAAAAATAAGGAGGCCATTGAACAAGGATTGGATGTAAATCCCGGATTAGCTGCAATCTGGGCCGAGGAGAAAGCCAGACGAATTCAAGCTGGATTCGATGGAGGTGATTCGCAATTAGGGCCTCCAAGTAGTCCTCTTAGGTCAAATTTACAACCCACAGACAACGATTTGCTGCAGATGCAACGATTCCAGCGAAAATTGATTTTAGCTCCAGAGAGCGAAGAAAGTTCGGTTTCTATCCATTCGAATTCGTCTTCTTATCCAGTCGAAGTGTGTGATGAATTTAATTTACTAGATGCCTCATATCTTGAAAGACATATTGGCCCAGGAAATGGAAATCAAAATCATAATAACGATATTAAAGAAAAATCTAAATCAGCTTCAGATGTAGTTACATCATCAGAGGAAAATATTTCACTACATCTTGAAAACGAGAGGTCAGAAAATATAGAAAATATTCACGAGGAAGAGAATCCAATACAAAATTTTGAAACATTAAAATCATCAGGGGAAGAAGCGTTTTCTCAAAATCAAAATAGAACTCTTGATCAGAGTATATTATTAGATGCAAACGATATGTCACTTGTTGGTATTTTAGAGAAACTAGCTGAAGGGCATAAAACTAACGAAGAAGGCGAAGAGGTCGAAGAAGATAGTATATTAGGCTCTCATTGTTCAACCGTTGTTAGCGAATATAAGAGTGATGAGGAAGATGAAGGTGAAACTATGGATTTGAATCTCACTACGTTTGAAATAGACTCGTTAAGTTTAAATTCCGAATTGAATATTTGTTCAGGCAGACCTCTAAGTGCTGCAAATGATCAAGAAAAATTGGGAACTCCATTTGCTATAAAATCGTTGTCTACTGAAGACTCAGATGATCAAAGAAGCAATCATGATTCGTCTAAAATTCCGCAGTTTGATGGGGCAGATGATCTACCGAGGAAAAGAAGTTTGAATGGAGAGAGCAGTCTTTCAAAGAAAAGGAGAAAAATAGAGAATGATCATAAGGACCAAAAAGAAAGAATTGATCAAGCTTCAATCGCAGGGAAAGAAGAATTGAGAATATCCGATTCAAGTTCATCTGGAACTTTAGAACCAGACTTAGATCGAACCCTAGTTCCCGAAGAAAAAAAGTTTGTTTTAGAAGATAAATCTACGATATCTGAAACTAGTGAAAGCATGGATGATATCTCGGAATATGCGGGGGCAGATTATACATTGATAGTTGAGGAAAAGCTTATCTGTGATTATAAGAACAAAACGGAGAAAGTTAGTAGTGCTAAAAAAGAAATGATAGTTAATTGCAAAGATAATTCTGTTATGAAAAGCAAATTGAAAAGATCTAGTCGTTTGTTGGAAAGTCCGAGTCATACTTCGAAGAATCCTTGTTGTTCTAAACGAAGTCCTAGTAAAGTATTGAGAAGTCCTAGTCGGAAACTACGAAGTCCCAGAAAATCATTGAATAGTCCAAGAAGAACCTACGGAACTTTAAATATAACAGTTACACCTTCAAAAAAACGAAAACAACCCGATCAAGAGAAACTGGGTAGCATCTCGGAAGATGAAGAAGTTTTTGATGTAGAAACTCTTGCAAAAGACGCTAAAGGTGTCTGTAAAGATGTATCGACAAACAGAAAATATTCTGACGATTTATTCTGTGAAAACTCAACACCAAATAGAAAATGTCTATTATCTCAGAAATCACGATCTGAAAAAAGCTCCACAGATGAATTCAATGTGAATGCACCAACAAATAGAAAACTGGTCTTTTCCCAAAAATTAAGTTCTCAAAAAAGTTCTAAAGATGATGAAATCCATGAGAAACAATTTCTATCACAAAAAACTCCAATCAGGAAACATTCAGATGATGAATTTAGTGAGAATCTATCACTAAATAGAACACTTGTTTTTTCTGAAAACTCAAGAGATGCAAAAAGTTCTGAAGGTGATGAAATCCAAGGAAATCTTTTCTTCTCACAATTATCTCAATTCAGAAAACATTCTGACGAAGAACTTCCTGAAGAGACACAAATAAAGACAGTACTTTTATCGGAAAAATCTATAGTTGAAAAAATTTTGGATGATGAATCCAGTAAAGAAACACTTCATCCTTTGTCTCAGAAGTCTGTGCCAGAGAAGAATTCTGAAGATGAATCGAATTTTTTATCAGGCAAAGAAAGTTTTGAAATTAATTCAAGCGAGTCAAATTTAATAGAAGGTATCGATAATATTTCTCCATTGTTAGAAGACAATAGAGTGTATAATGAAGAAACGGATTCTTCGGATTTGGAAGAAAACTTAGAAGTTTTGCTTAAAGACGTACCCGAGTCTGGCAAATTAACTAAAGAAACAATTCAGGAAGAAAGACACTCAGCAGGAGAAGAAAATGCAGATTCAGAAAAAACGATAGTTGCAGATTTGGATATTACAGAGGAAATAAATAATGAAGTTTGTAAAGCAGAAGATCTTTTAACTGTTACTTTTACCGAGTTCACAAACAGTCAAATAAATTCGAGTCATAATCTCACTAGGAAATCAATATCAAGGTTAAAATCGAATCGTTTAGTAGCGATAACAACAAAGTTTTGTGCCCCAACACGACAGCATATTATCGAAAGTATGGGTTTATATGGAATTCCTACTTACAGAAATCAGGAACCTTTTTACAGTAATTATAATGACATTCGAGCTCAAAAAGATACAGCTCATCAGATAATAAATAAGAAAGAAATGTCAGATTGTCCTCAATTTAAATCTGAAATCGGTGGTATTGTTGGCATTAAATTATGGCGCAGGATGAAAGTCAATGAATTTCACAGTTCTGGTGCGAAACTGAACTCTGTTAATATTAAAAGAGGACTTGCTGAAAGACGATTGATATCTATCACACCTCTACATTTACCGCCAGAAAGAAAAGAGGTAGTTAAATGGTTGAAAGCTAAAAAACGCTTAAAGCGCAAAAAGGAAGAAAAAACTGAGGAGCAAAAGTGCGCGGAGAAAATTAAGGATAAAGCGGAAAATAAAGGCGAGTCTAGTAATCTGGAAGATGAAAGAAAATTAAATCCTCTTGGTTCAAATTCTGTTTCTGCAGTATTAGTTGATTCTGGAGGAAAATCGAGAGAGAGTTTGAGCAATGATTCATCCTTGTACAGCACTTTGAGACCTTCTGAATTATTAACTAGTGTAAAGAAAAAAAAAGTGGGTGAGGTATCTTGCGGACAAATAGACTTTTCAATGGATGAAACGAAGACTCAGAATGATGTTGCGAATCAAAATCTACAGAATGCTAAAGCAATAACTATTGTGAGTTTAATTGCTATTATATAATTATTACTAGTAAAGGAAAATTTGTTTTAATTAGGAAAGTTATTTTTACAGTATCAATACCTGACAATACTTTGTTTAGAAGTACATGTTGTCACTCGAAAAGATCTTCTTCCTGACCCACAATATGATCCTATAGAAGCAGTATTCTATGTCATCCACAATGATTTCCCTCCTACTTCGTCTGTTCAGCGATTACAATTAGGTGAGCTGAGAAAAAATTCCTGTATATGCTTTATTTAATTTTTCAATTGTACAAATTAATCTGTTAGTTAAATTTTCAGGTTGTAAATTTTTCTTCTAATTTCGTTGAGATTCGTTCAAAAAAACAAATCTGAAATTTTTTTCTATTCGATTTTTGCAGGGGCAATCATAGTGGACCTTACTGAATCACGTAATTTACGTGGATTATATCCATCCTGTGAGATTACGTATGTAACGTGTGAAGAAGATTTATTCTGCAATATTATATCCTTGATTGGCAAGTGTAATCCAGATATCTTAATCGGATGGGAGTTAGAAGCTCTTTCATGGGGCTACGTTTTGCAAAGAGCTGCGCACTTGGGTACGAATTTGGCAACAAGCATATCTCGAATTCCTGGAAGCAAATGTACATGGGAATCTCAAGCACTGGATTTGGAAGCTTTAGCTGAAATAAAATTGCCTGGTCGAATAGTACTCGACGTTTGGAGGATAATGAGGCATGAGATTGGTTGGTGAAATTATATCCACCTTAAGAAATATTTAAAACTTAAATTTTAAGATTGTAAATTTAATTTGCAGCTCTTCTGAGTTATACTTTCGAGAATGTTCTGTTCCATGTGATGCACCACAGATTGCCTTGTCCCTCTTTTAAAACACTGACAGAGTGGTGGAATTCTGAGATTCCATGTTTGCGTTGGCGAGTCCTAGATTTTTATACAAAAAAAGTGTTGGGGATTTTTAAACTTCTTGAGCAACTCGATATTATTGGTATGTTTGCATTTTTTAATATTTTGAATTATTTCTTGGGAAACTTTTTCGCAATTTAGTTTCAATTTTTTGTTTTATTTGCACAGGAAGAACATGTGAGCATGCACGTCTTTTCGGTATCCAGTTTTTTGAGGTTTTTTCTCGCGGTTCTCAATTTAGAGTCGAATCAATGATGTTAAGGTTGACAAAACCTTTTAATTATGTACTGGTTTCGCCTTCTATAAGACAACGAGCCATGATGCGGGCTCCAGAAGCTTTACCCTTGATCATGGAACCCATTTCTAAATTCTACAGTGATCCAGTGGTAGTTCTCGATTTCCAGAGTCTTTATCCGAGTATTATAATAGCACATAATTATTGCTATTCTACGTGCCTGGGTCGAGTAGATCATATGGGCCAGTCAGTACAATTTTTATTATTTTCATTGTTCAATAAATAGATAAGGTTTATTAAAAAATTAATCAATAATTTAAATTATTATCTTAGGCGGGATCCTTTCGAGTTCGGCTGTACAACTCTAAAAGTAACAAAATCAACATGTTTAAAAGTTCAAGGGAAAATCAACTTTTCGCCTGTTGGGGTCGGTTTTGTGAAACCTGAAGTTCGCAAAGGCATTTTGCCTCGAATGTTAAGCGAAATTTTGAATACTAGATTGATGGTAAAAAAATCGATGAAGGATCATCCCAAAGAGGATCTACCACTGCAGCGAGTTCTTCATAATAGACAGTTGGGATTAAAATTAATCGCGAATGTAACTTACGGATATACAGCTGCAAATTTTAGTGGAAGGATGTCATGTATTGAGGTGCTTTTCAGATATATTTATGAGTTTTTAATTTTCATCAAAAAACTAGAAAATTATTTTTTATTTTCAGGTAGCAGACAGCATTGTTAGTAAAGGCAAAGAAACTTTAGAACGCGCTATCAAATTAGTGGAGGCGACACCCAAATGGGGAGCTCAAGTCGTTTATGGTGATACTGACTCTTTATTCGTATTATTGCCCGGAAAGTCGAAGAACGATGCTTTTAAGATTGGAGCCGAAATTGCCGATGCAGTCACAGCTACAAACTCTTCTCCTGTGAAACTTAAGTTCGAAAAAGTCTTGTTTCCGTGCATTTTACAAGTTGGTATATATTTTTTATTTTTCATTATCCTTAATTTAGGTTTTAAAAATTGATCTTAAATTTATTTGAATATAGACAAAGAAACGATATTGTGGATATTCTTTCGAAACTCTAGAAAATGAGAAACCAGAATATCTGGCCAAAGGAATCGAAACTGTTCGCAGAGATGGTTGTCCAGCAGCTGCAAAGGTGTGAATAATTTTTAGTACCATAAGTGAACTGATTTTTTGAGACTTTGACAATTGGCATTCACTTGTTGCAGATTTTAGAAAAATCTCTCAAAATTCTCTTCGACACTAAAGACTTATCCCTAGTCAAACAATACGTAACACGCCAATTGGACAAAGTTTTTCGAGGTATTGTTTCAATTCAGGACTTGACCTTTGCCAGAGAATTTCGAGGACTACGAGGTTACAGGAAAAAAGCTTGCGTACCAGCTTTAGAGCTTACTCGTAGGTTGATGAAAAAGGATCCTAGAGCTATTCCTCGAACGAGTGAAAGAGTTCCTTATATTATTGTAGCTGGGGCACCAAACGAAACGCTTATACGTTTAGTAAGATCACCTTCTGAATTATTATCTGATCAAAATCTACGGCCAAATGCCATTTACTACATAACGAGGGTCATCATTCCACCTCTTAATCGATGTCTGAAGCTTTTAGGAGCAGATGTGCATATTTGGTAAGCTAATTTAATTAAAATCATTTTAATATAAATCATTTTTGACTTTTTTAATATTATGAATTCTTTAGGTTTAGAGATATGCCTCATCGAGATAATCTGAACAAAGCAGTTTCTATATCTAATGATAAGCAAAAGGCAACTATCTCTCAGTTTTTTAATGCTCTTGTGTGTTTTTCTTGTGGAAGTTTGTCTGAGAATAAAATTTGTAAGCAGTGTGTGGAACAGCCATCCAGAACAATTGTTGTTCTTCATCAAAAACTGCGATCTTTGGAAAAGAACGTATTTGATGTCGATATGGTAAGTTTCAATAGGACCTTCGTTAATTTAAGCTTTACTTTTGTATTTGAATTTAAGTTTCTAAAATTTTTAAAAACCTGCAAACTTACTACTAGACAATTTATATAAATAACTTTTTTTGTTTATTTAGATTTGCCGATCCTGCACAAGTCAATTGGGAAATGCAAATTGTGCATCTTTAGACTGTCCTGTTACCTATCGCCGTTCGCAAGTTGAAAGAGAGTATGCACTAGTCCCATCTATACGAAAAATTATCGATGATTGGTGAATTTTCAAATTCTAATTACTTGTACTAATATTTTTTAATTCATACCTATTTGATACAAAAATTATTTATATAAACAGAGTGATATTCTACTTTGCTTTGATGAACACTTTCTCGTGTTATTTACGAGTTGAAATTCATTATATATTTTAAATTTATAAATTAATAATTGAGGGTC
>CAJFCP010000101.1:1327771-1346866 GCA_904066005.1 Synergus itoensis | reverse complement strand
ATTTTCGAAATCGATTTTGAAGACATCAGGGGCCAACTCGGGAGGTCTGAAGCGGCCAGGCGAATTTTATGCGTGGTTATAGAATCCGGACCCTCAATTGAAAAATTGTAATGTTTATATATTTTGCATTATGATTTATAGATCACGCAATTTTTTGTTCTATACAGTTATTAAGTTTTTAATATATGTATTAAGAAATTCATGGCTGTAATCATAGATTCTATAATCAGAGTACTGTATTTTTATAATGAAATGTATTTATATATGTAGAATGTGAAATATTTTCCCATTGTCATGAAAATTGTAATTATACTAATTGGATATGTGAGAATTTTAGTCATATTTATATTTCAGTTTCGAAATTTTCATAATTGTAATTTAAAAATCCCGCGAGAAATCTTAATTTGCATCGAGTATCGAGATACAACATATATGGTTCTGATAAACATGTGCTGACAACTTCAGTCTACTTCATGCGTGTGGTTGTGGTTGTGATGTGTTGCAGCCGTGCTCAGTCAGCTGTCGTTCTTTTCGTCATTGTCAATGGGTCGTTGAAAAATGGTGTGAATGACGATAGAGTCATTTTTTCATATGGAAGACGGTTTTAAAGTTTTTTGCGAATGATTAATGGACGTTAGAGAGAAGTGAGTAAAGAGTGGTTGGAAGTGTGTGAGCACCCCTGAAACGAAGGCCCTAAGAAAATGGCAGAAAGAGAAGTTGCGACCCAAGCGTTTTCCACCAAGAGTTTATACGAATTGAGTGTGCTCGCAGTCTCAAATAAATTTTATATCTTCAAAAGTCATCTTTCTTTCCTGCCGGAGAAAGTTCTTTTTGATTTGTACTACCAGGTAAATATGAAATGTATTTGTAAAATCATGTGCAACTGCTGTCTTTACTTGCACATGTCTTAACTCGTGGTTCTTATCGATCAAAAATTCGTGACTGTTTATCTTTGCCAAAACAACTTGAACAATCTTCTTACTTCTACGCAGTTTTACATTTTTGTATCAATTTCTTTTTTTGTTCAAGAATTACGCGCTATGCTTTCATATTGTCGATATGACGTATTGTTTTTAATGTGAGCTCAATAAAATTACTTCATTCATTATGAGTCATCGCCTAATTGTCAACTAAAGATAGTGTAAAGATTATGTATTGTTATTAAATAAATTTTTTAGTGTAAATCGCTATCTTTTTTTCACTAAGGCTTTGTCAAATAAAAGAATTAAATATTATAGGCATGTAGACATTGAAAATGGCCGAACACGAACCTGATACTTATCTCTTTTCAAAGTTCTAAGTGCAAAATTCCAATCACTTGACTTATGAAATCATTTATTCAATCTCTACAATCATATGTTCACTAATTTTGTATATTTCTATAGTAAATTTCTGGATACAGAACTGAATAAGTATAATGAAGATTTAAAAGAGATATTCTTTGTACTTCATTTTTTATTTTGGAGTACGAAGAATTAGTTTGTTTTTGTTATTAATTAAAGTGTAATTTTAGGTCTTCAGCTGGTTATTTTCATAGAATGTAAAATTTATAGAAAAAAGATGACGAATCTGAAAACAATTATAAAGAATATATTAAAGAGGTAAATCTTTTTAAAATTAAATTAGAAATATTCTTATTTTGATTAATGTTTAACTTTTAATAAAACTTGAAGCAGTGTAAACAGTGAAATAGACTTTATTGAAGTTATTGAAGCACAAATTTATTGTGGAGGTTAATTTAATCTATTCCCTATATAAATGTGCCTGATTTGAAATTTAATACACACGGTAGGAGAATGAGGCAAAAAGTTATGAAATCTGCTATCACGAGACTGAAAGTAACTATCACTTCATGGCTACCCTCTTTTTGAAAATCGTGGTTTAGATAAAGCAAAACATTTTCAGAAATAGACATTTTTTAAATGATTAAAATAATTATAACTGAGATATTATCATCTCCATTTTTTTATTATGTACATTGTACATACATTTTTATATATTTAAAATTTTTGAGTAAATATTATCCCTGGAATGTTGATTTGAATTCATACGTGATTAGAATAGAGTTTTCCAGAAGAATGTTCATTAAGTTTTTTTCAAGCTTCCTCATATCTCTCGGTTATACATATGTACATATGACACTTAATATTTCAGTTATTATTTGAGTAAGTTTTAAAGCGAAAATAATTTTAAAAATAAACGAAACAAAAATTGAAGAATATATTAACTACGTCGGTAATTTCTTTTCATTTTAATTTACAGACACTAAATAGAGTTATAAAAATGACTTCTTTTACACTCGTAAAGTCAAATCAAAACGAGTGGCATAATGTATTTTTTACTGTTTTTAGTGCTGCGGTTTTCCTCATTAGTTACAAATAATTGAAAATGTCTTCATTATTCTATAACTCAAAAACATAGTTTTTTTAAGCCGCAACGTTGTAAAATTGTGATATTAATAGATAAAAGCTCTAACATTTAATTTTTTTCATTTTTGACAGAAATAGAGAATTTATATTGTCAATTCACGTTTTCTACACTAATCCTGATTATTTTGAAGGACGCGGAACTCAATAATTTTAGTCTTACATACTTATATGTGCATTTTTTCTTATTATTTTTTTTTTGTGTTGAACTAGAAGTGCTTAGTTTTTTTTAACTACGTATCTACGTATCTATTGTTTGTAATATCTGAAAAGCAAAGTTTTTACCTGCGCAAATTGAAAAAAAAAAAACACGCTGATTGTTCTTTTGTTCATATTAATAAGTTTTCTCGTTTTCTCGTAACTTTTAAAAACAGGTTTGCTGCCTAGATTCATATCGTAAAATTGGAGTCATTAAAATCTTCTGTTATTTAATTTTACTCGATTTTCCTTATTTTCTGTTATCTGATATCATATACTATTTCATTTATTTAAAAATTTAAGTCAACTGAATTTATCAGTATAAAAAAAAACTGTTTTCGTAAAGAAATTGAAAATGTTTCTTATTTAGATAGTATGAGACGCACATTTCAAGAAAAGCTATTTTTAAATTTTCCTAGAATATGTTTTTAAGTAATAATTCATTTTCTAAGTATATTTAGTCGAGAGTTAAATCAATGTAGGTAATAAAGTAACTTATCAAAAAAATTAAACAGTTTTAAATACAAAAATTTTATTTAAGTTTTAATTTATGTTAAGATTCAAAAGCATTTCGATATTGACTTTTAATAACTCTCAAATTGGAAAGGCTTTTAATTTTTCAGTATCAAAACCTCGCATTTTTAAATTTCAATGACCGTGAAAATTATTTTTGCAGACCGAAAAAAGACCTAGAATAATATAAATAACATAAACGATCATTTGTAGACAATTTCCAAACACTGTATGAATTAAGTGAAAAATACATTTACGTTTTAACACAATGCATTTGAATTTGATTATTTTTAGCTATGCAAGGAAAAGAGACTGTGCCTGATAGGGATGGAGTTCAGCGATATCCATATCTTTTCCAAAATGCTTATAGTTGTAAATCGACGTATACATTTATTACAAATATTTCAGGTAAGGCTCTAATAATTCTATTTATTGAAAATAAATTCCTTTAAACTTCATATCGAAAATTTTTAATTTATCTCCTGTTTTAAAGCTTACAATCTATTAATTTGAATGTCATTGATAAATAAAACATATGTATATTTTTATTAGGCTCTTATGGATCATGGAATGAGAGTCTGCAACGAGTTGACAATTAGTTATAACGTCTGCTGCCTTAATGTGAAAGAAAACAGTAACGCTCAAGAAAAGATTACGTACCTTATAAACCTTGGTCTGAAATTAGGAGGGTTTCTAAGCGAAGCGGGTTGGTACTCAGAAAGTGAAAAGGTGCTTATGGCTTGCAGAAACTTGTGCGTTGAAGAGAGTGAGAACTTTTCGAATTGGTGTCTCACATTAGAGTGTTGTCATAAGTAAGTGTATATAGACTCTGTGAATTTACTAAATCCTAAAAAACTCTAAAATTATTCTTTAAGGGAGAATGTTTTAAAAGAACTATTAACACAAAGAAAATTAATTTTTTTCAGATTACTTCACGCTCAAGCGGTATATTGTGCATTTCGACCTGCCGCAGAAACTTATCAGTTGGCAACTCGAACGATCGAGAAATTAAAAAATGCTGGACATACAGAAACCAATCATGCCGCTCTTTATGCCGAATTTAGTGTACTTTTTTTCATTAGGAGTGAATACGACCGGGCATATACGTAAGTTTCCTTGATTTCAATTAACTTTCGGAATAACTACAATAAATCATATACATTACCGTCGAAAATTGTCGGTACGCCTATTTTTTTTAGCAGTTGCTATAAGTCATCTCATTTTTATAATCTTTAATTGTAAAACTGTTCACACTTTAATCTACTGCTAAGAAACAGACATACCAACAATTTCCAACGGTAGTGTACCTTATGCGAAAGTATTTTGATTTTTCTTTAAACGTTAAGGTGGAGTATAGAAGCACTTAAACAGTTAAAGCCTTCACTTCCGGCGAGAATCAAAATCGACGTCTTGCGTCAAGCAGCTAAATCGTGTGTGGTAAAACGAGAATTTCAAAAGGCTGGGCTTCTGATAAAACAGGCTGTGTATCTCGCAAGAGAAGTGTTCCAAACGGATCATCCAATTTACAGCGATGTTCTCATTGACTACGGATTTTATTTGCTGAATTATGACAGTATCAACAATAGTGTACAAGTTTATAAGGTAAACTTAATACTTATATTTATTGAAAACTGCTTAAAAGTTAAGATACTTTTTAACCAGAACCAATCCTTCATTTCAGTTTGCACTAGCATTAAGGGAATCGATATTTGGAAAGACGAACCTATTGGTAGCGATAGCACACGAAGATTTGGCGTATGCTTTATATGTGCACGAGTATAGTTCCGGAAAATTTAAAGAAGCGAGGTGAAGAAAGATGATTTTTGTATTGCTTTTATTCACATGAAACTGAAGTTTTCAACGTTTACGTCAACGAAAAGTTATTTTTTTTGTAAAAAGGATGAGATCTAAAGTCTGATTGCGTTAAGTGGTTCCATTTGATGTCAAAAGACACACAAAACAGTTTCAACCCCCTACCATACTAGGATCACCCCCAAATCATCCCCTAAGTACATAAAAAATCATAGCAATCCCCTAATTTAGAAACCTAAAATTTTATTCTTTTGAATAGTTCCATTCAATGCCCAAAGAAGCTCAAAATAGTTTCATCAACCTAAACCTCTAGGTTCACCCTCAAAATCAACCCCTAAGCACAAAAAAATCATAAATCCCCTAACTTCGAGACCTAAAATCTGATTGCGCTAAATGCTTCCATTTGATGTCCAAAGAATCTCAAAATAGTCTCATCCACCTAATCCCCTAGGTTTAATACCATTTAATACCCAAAGAGGCCAAAAACAATTTCATCCAAATAACCCCCTAGGTTCACCCCTCAGCACAAAAAAAATCATTAAAAAAATATCTAAACTTCGAGACCTAAAATTTTATCGTTCCAAATGGGTCCATTTAAGGTCCAAAGAAGCCCAAAACAGTTTCATCCACCTAATCCTCTAGGTTCACCCTCAAAATCAACGCCAAAGGTTAGGGGTTGATATTGAGGTTGAATCTAGGGGGTTAGTTGGATGAAACTATTTTTGGCTTCTTTGGACATTAAATGGGCCCATTTGGAAAGATAAAATTTTAGGTCTCGAACTTAGATGAATTACAATGATTTTTTTTGTACTTAGGGGTTGATTTTGAAGGCGAATCTAGGGGGTTAGGTGGATGAGACTATTTTGGGGCTCTTTGGACATCAAATGGAAGCATTTAACGCAATCAGATTTTAGTTCTCGAAGTTAAGGGATTTATGATTTTTTTGTACTTAGGGGTTGATTTGGAGAGTGAACCTAGGGGGTTAGGTGGATGAAACTGTTATGAGCTTTTTTGGGCATTGAATGGAACTATTTAGAAGAATAAAATTTTAGGTCTTGAAGTTAGGGAAATTGCTATGATTTTTGTTGTACTTAGGGGATGATTTGGGGGTGATTCTAGTGTGGTAGGGGGTTGAAAATGATTTGTGTGTCTTTTGACATCGAATGGAACCATTTAGAGCAATCAGATTTTATGTCTCGTCCTTTTTACAAAAAATAACTTTTCGTTGACGTAAACGTTGAAAACTTCAGTTTCATTTTATTCACAAGATAGTGAATCTTTAATTATTTTAAATTCCCATTGTATATTTATTGCTAGTATTCATGCTGGAGAAGCTATCAAAATCATGGACAAATTACTGCCTGTAGAGCATTTGATGCTGGCTAGTGCAAAACGAGTAAAGGCCTTAATATTGGAAGAAATAGCTTTAGATAACGTTGGAGCGCCCTTATCTGAACAAGATCTCCTTTTAAAATCAGAGTGTCTTCATTTGTCTGCTCTGCAATTAGCGAAAACAGCCTTCGGAGAAAAGAATGTGCAGACAGCGAAACACTACGGAAATTTGGGAAGACTGTACCAAAGTATGAGGAGGTTTCCGGTAATCAAAATTGCTTTATTCAAATTTTTATGACTGAGGACCTGGGACGGTCATTCGATTTTCATAAAATTCACAAAAATTTTGAATGTTTTAGTCTAAAAAATTGTAACTCTCTTTTGTTATATATAGGAAGCAGAAATGATGCATCTAAAAGCTATCAGTATCAAGGAAGAGCTTTTAGGTTTGGAAGACTACGAAGTTGGATTAAGTATAGGACACTTGGCATCCCTATATAATTTTCATATGAATCGATACAGAGACGCAGAAAAACTGTACTACCGAAGCATTGAAATTAGTAAGTGTTGTTATTACAAATAAAAATTAAATAACTGGGAACTTTTAAAATTTTTAATTGAAAATTCAGAGGAGTTTCACTTTGGATACTTTAATTTGTAGTTTAGTTTAGAGTACTTGAAACTAAAGAAACGAATTACTGTTTTTTTTCCAGGTTTGAAACTTTTTGGTCTTAGTTATAGTGGTCTCGAGTACGACTATCGCGGATTAATGCACTTATACCAGAAATTAGAAGAGCAAGATAAGGTGTATGAATACACAAACTACTTAGCTGAATGGAGAGACTTGAGAGATAAGCACGTACAGTCAGAAGACCCTCCAATTGACCTTCATACGAGCTCACAGCCAATAGAAGACATAACAAGAGCATTCTTTTCAATGCGATAATGTGATATGAACTATACTCTGCTGAGAAACATCACAAACCATCATCAATGTCAGGTTTTTATTCTTTGCACGAAATGCGTTTCATTTCTTTTCATTATGTATAGTATTGACCGTTCTCTCAAGTTTCTTGGAAACAAAAATATTTTACGCATATCATTCATTCGAATTACTGATCTCCGTTGGATGCTCAAAACGTTATATAATGTGTGGACTCTTTTCATCTAAATTCGTGATCAACCTTAATTTAGCAACTATAACTTAAAGCATGACTGGAAATTTAAAGGACTTAAAGTTGATCGCAATATTAGATTAAAAGTCTGCTCCGATGCTGAATGCAGAACTGGAGTCGTTGGAAAACAGTGGAAAAGTTTTAAGGCACACAATATGTATCAAAATGGTCAATTTCCACAGACTTATCGAGGATTCGCACATTTCATAAAACCGAGACAATAGTTGTCGGTATCGACAATTAATGTACGATACAAGATAAACAAGTGATAAGTTCTTAATACATTTAGGTACTTGTGCATCACATTATTGTCACAAAACTTAAGAAGCGTAAAAGAGGACAAATCATGTCCATGTCCATGGGACAAATCATGTCCATGGGACAAATAGTTTTTTCTTTCTTGTTACAAGTTAAAGAATACGCTTCTGGAAAAATGTTTTTATTCAAGCGTGTAAACTACAAACAAAAACACCATTTTTAAGCTTTCCATTTTGTATTTTCATGCACTTGAATACTACAGAGACGCAATATGCATAGACAAATTTTTATAACAAGTTTTTTAAAAGTATTTTACTCATTTTGATTACTTAGAATTTCGTTCTAGAATTTTTGGCCTATGTGTGTGATCTCTTTTCAGTCTACGCTGCCTAGAATGCTTTTAGCTTCAAAAGACTTTAAGAGCACAATAAACATTATTTTATACATTATTTCTCATTAAAAAGTACATTTATGTTCTTTCGGGTTTAGAGACTCGACACAACTGTATTATTGTACCTAAACGTATTAAGTTTGTTAATACAATATGCACACCAGATATATTTTCATATACGGCTCGTTGACAAATAGTTGAGGATTTTTAGTTCCGTTGTAAATATAACGAGTCGAAAATTCTCAGCATTTTTGACAACAACTCATGTCGCACCTAATGAAATTTATTAAGTTGTGTTATAGTATAGTAGAGTATACATGTATATTGTATATATTAAACACAACCAAATAAATTGAAGCAAAGGTAGAAAATTTCTTTGTTGAGAGAAATGAAAAAAATTCACCAACTGAATTTGTGAAGCGCCTGTGGCGCAGTGTTCCAAATCTGAAACACCTTTATCATCAGATTCATCAGAAGTATGTTGATGTAGATACTCAAACTGTAAACGTAAACTTTGACTTAAGAAATATTTTATATAAGCACGTTTGACGTCATAATGTTCATTAATGTATTATAAATTCTACGTATATTGTCTTTACAATTAAATTCATTTTGATGACATAATTCAATTTTCGTGAGAATGTTTACGGACTAGCGGTTAAGAGCGTCAGGGGAGTTAATCAAGAGCTATAGATCGCAATTCGCTCAGTTTCATAAAATTTTTGAAACTCTGTACTGCTATTTTACGCGAATTTTTACATAGCTAATATGGCAAGACTTTGTAACTTTACGTCTTGTGGGTCAATAAAATTCCGAGCGACGTTTTGGAGTATTGTAAATATTAATAAAATAAATAAAGTTCATTGCAGTTTTTAAATGGTATAATTATTACTACTACTCTGCTAGTACTACAAATTTATCTTAGGTTATTTAGAAGAAATAAAAATACTACTTTTTACTAAAGTCAAGAAACGACCGGGAATTTTAATCTTTCGTTTTAAACTCATTATATGTAAGATATTACCATATTACTACAAAAAATTGCAGGAAAAGATTATTTTTTGTAGATAAAATAAGGTGAAGGTATGCTTATTTAAAGTGGCCGGATATTATTTAATATGACTTCCTGTCAACATTATGCGAAAGACAACGTATATCCGCAAGATCTGAAAATGATAGAATTATTGTATACATCCCTGGTTAGTACTTTCTCCTACAAAATGTACATTTCTTAGAATGAGTTACGTACGATTGAACTGGCAAATATAATAAAAAGAGTCATGAACTTTGCAGCAGGATAGTAAATTTGTAGAAATCAAGAAATTAAAAATATTTCATAGTGTTCTAGTCGGTAAGAAAAAGAAATGGTCGTGGCGCAAGGACGTGCCAACTTCCGTTTGTTTTAATCGGTCCAGTGAAAGTCTCCTAGACTCTCATTTTCTTTCTTCAAAAATAGCATGTTACATTTTGTAATTTCTTTTGAACTTATTAGTGGCTCTATTTTTTCCTGAATGTTCATCGAAGTGTTTTATTGTCACCAATTATGAAATGAAATAATTGAACATTTAAGTCAATCCAGAAAGATTTCTATTTCCGGATAGTGTATACACTTCCAGAATATGAATTATCATTAAACGATTATAAAGCATTTATATTTTATTAAGAGCTACTTTCTTAACGAACTTGATAGTAATTACTCTATTTGGTGTGCTTAATTTGTTCCTCCTTTTTCACGTTTTGTGAAACTTTTTCCGCAATTTACTAACTCTTATTAAGTTTTGATGGACCGGAGATGAGCCAAATATTGCATAAGGGAAGTTAATTGGAAGTTGATTGTGGAGCAAAATTGTTCACTATTAGAGTTGGTAGGATAATTGAAACATCTGGCATATAACGGCACTGTATGAGTAATTAAGTATGCATAAAATAATCTCTCGCACGAGTCTCCTAGATTCTGGTGTTAACATTAATTAAGAAATTAAAGAATATGTTGAGAAGAGCGTTTATTATTAATATGCCACTTCAGAATAATTAAAGTCCCAGAAACAGAATGAGTTGTACACCGGAGCGAAGAAAATGCGTTTTATTTGTGCTTATACTAATAGCTGTTCTTTGTTTTCAGAACCTCGATTTCGTTTCTTCATTTCCAGGAGGAAATTATTGAAACTTGGGATTTATTACGCAAATATGCAAGGAGTGACCTCGTGATTAAAATAACAATTTCTTTCGAAAGATTCCTCATCGTTCAAAAAGTATTTTGTATTTTTGAATATAAGATCCAATAAGGTAAGGCCCAAAATAAATTACAGTAAAATCCTTAAAAATTTTCAAAATTTGGTGTAATCAAATTGAAATTGAAAAAATTCATATTTGAATAATATTAATTGTCCATGCAATGTTTCTCCAATGTATAATATTTCTAGTCAAATTAGTCACTAATTAGAAAAAAAGTAGTTATGCAAGTTGAAGATAATGTTGGTATTCCTCATATGTGTAACATGAATGCACATTTACTTTGTTTCTTTTTATTAGATTAACAGAGGTGTGTGTAGAGAGGGCACATATTTTAAAACTAAAAGTACCTAACATACCTACTCGTGTGTATCTCACGTCGGAAATCACCTCCGCGTGAGTGAAAAGAATGGCGTTTGGGCATCCTACTATGGGAAGAAAAATAAGGCTCTCTACTGTTGAGTGTATGGTATTCGTTAAATAGTAGTCTAGAATGGTTTCACTCACGAATGAAAGGGAGCGGAGATGAAGTATGGGATTTTCAAGAATTTAATGAGCTAGAATTACGCACCTGCTTGCGGATGGATCAAACTCAACTCTGATTCCTCATACTTCTTCACGATTTAATAATTTGAATAAATTTCTCATTGGATTTTTTTTTAAATCTTTCCTATCTTAAAAAAGTGGTGTCACGAAATGTCTCGAAAATCTCGCATACATTGTTGTTGCAAACCTGATTGGCTTTTGAATGACTTGAAGTTGAAAGAAGAAAAAAAAAAAAAAACTAATGGCGCAAAACAATTTCACGAAAAGCTTCGAAATCCATTAAAATTCGTTAATATTTCTTCAAACTCCCAGAAACCTCTTAAAAGTCCATGAAAATCCAAAAAAACCATTAAAATCATGAATCTCTTGAAATCCAATTTAAAATTCGCAAAAATCTCTAAAAATTCCTAAAAAATCTCTTGGAATTTCTTAACATTTAAAATCTCTTAAAATCCTTAGAAATCTTATCAAATTCCATGAAATCCTACAAAATTCTACAAAACCTTTTAAAAATTAGAAAAATCTCATAAAATCCTTTAACATTTTACGACAAAAATCTTTTAAAAATCAGAAAATCACTGCAAATTATTCGAAATTTCATAAAATCTCATTAAATTTCATTTAAAAATCCCATAAAATATTTTTTAAATTATTAAAATCTCTTTCATTCTTTTAAAATTCCTGGAAATTTTATGACATTTAAAATTCTCTTAAAATTCTCTTAAAACACCCAGAAACCTTTTCAAATCACTTAAAATTTCACGAAAACCTTTCAAATCGCTTAAAATTCGTTCAAATCTCTTAAAATTGGTGAAAACCTTATAAAATTCTCAGAAACTTCTTGAAACTCTTTGAATTCTAGGATAAAATTTAAAGTCCCTTTAAAAATCTCTTGGAATTTCTTCACATTTAAAATCTCTTAAAATCCTTAGAAATCTGATCAAATTCCATGAAATCTTTCATAATTCTACAAAACCTTTTAAAAACTAGAAAAATCTCATAAAATCCTTAACATTTTACGACAACCTTCAAAATCCTTTTAAAGTCTACAAAATCTTTTAAAAATCATAAAATCCCTTCAAATTATCAGAAATCTCATAAAATTTCACAAAATTCTTAAAAATCCCATAAAATATTTTTAAAATTATTAAAATCTCTTGCATTCCATTAAAAATTCCTGGAAATTTTATGACAATATTTAAAATTCTCTTAAAATACCCAGAAACATTTTCAAATCACTTAAAAATTCACGAAAACCTTCCAAATCGCTTAAAATTTGTTGAAATCTCTTAAAATTGGTGAAAACCTCTTGAAATTCGAGTTTCAAGAAATTTCTGAAAATTTCAAGAGATTTTCAAATTCAAATTAAAATTTCAAATTAAAATTCAAAGATCTTTGAATTCTAGGATAAAATTTAAAGTCCCTTTACATCGTTTAAAATTCATTACAATTATTAAAAATCTCATTAAATTCCGCAAAATCTTTAAAGAATCATAAAAATTTTTTGAATTCACTTAATATTCCTCGAAATTTCACGAGAACATTAAAAATCGCTTAAAATTCGTTGAAATCTCTTAAAGTTCTTAGAAACCTCATAATCTTCCTCAAAATTTCAAAACATTTAAAATCCCTTAAAATTCGTTAAGATTTCTTCAAATTCCCTGAAACCTCTTAAAATCCCTTGAAAATCCACAAAAACCATTAAAATCGTGAATACCTTTAAATCAAAGTTAAAATTCGCAAAAATATCCAAAAATCCTTTAAAATTTTACGTCAACCTTCAAAATCCTTTTAAATTCTACAAAATCTTTTAAAAATCAGAAAATCCCTTCAAATTATTCGAAATCTTACAAAATTTCACAAAATTCTTAAAAATCCCATAAAATATTTTTAAAATTATTAAAATCTCTTGCATTCTTTTAAAATTCCTGGAAATTTTATGACAACATTCAAAATTCTCTTAAAAAACCTTTTCAAATCATTTAAAAATTCACGAAAACCTTCCAAATCGCTTAAAATTCGTTGAAATCTCTTAAAATTCTTTGAAATCTCTTAAAGTTCTTAGAAACCTCCTCGGAAACCTCATAATCTTCCTCAAAATTTCAAAACATTTCAAATCCCTTAAAATTTCCTACCTTTAAGGAAGGTGACCACCTTGGAAGGCTAAAAAATGCAACATTTTCAATAATTTTTTTTTCAGGCCCTGTATAAGATATTACAATGATTTTTTTTTAAACTTTTATTTGAAGCTTATAAAATATAAACTAGTTGTCAAGTTGTATCAACTATTGTGCTCATTGAATGAGCACTTTGCTTCCTGTAAGCAAATATGATTTGCTTCCTCATAGAGGAAGCATTAAGTATTTAATTTTCTTTACATCAGCATTAAATTTTGATTATTTGAGAAGTTATATTCGAAAAACTCTTTTTCGAAAATTATAATGAAGCATAACTTTCTTATTTTTGAATGAAATGGATTAATCTTATAAGTCAAAAATTTCATGAATTCCGTTCAAATTCCGCGAAATACATCCTGAAATACCTTAAAATTCCACAAAATCTTTTAAAAATCCTAAAAATCTTTAAAACTTTGTAAAAATCACTTGAAAATTGTTAAAATCCATTGAAAATCCTAGAAACCTTTTGAAACTCTCTAAAAAAGATGATGTAACGAAATGTCTCTAAAATCTCACATAAATTTCATTATTATTTCAAATTTGCTCTCTAAATTTGAATCATCGAAATTTTATTGGTTTTTGAATGACTTGAAATTGTAAGAAGGAAAATAAATAATTGTGGCGTAGCGCTCGTGTTGGTTTGCTAGTTGTTTTTAAGTTTTCGTAGACCCTGGACAGTTTTATAGTTTTTTGGACTCATATTTTTTGATGATTACAAATATAAATATTTGGGCGTTATATTTATAATTTTATTTTAAACATTATGGTTTTTGGGTCTTTTTGGCCTGATGGATTTGGGTCTTATATTTTTGAATTTATTTTTGGATCTTATGGGTTTCGGACTTAAAATTTGTTACTTTTTTTGATGTATGAATTTGGGATACTTAAAGAAAGCTGAGTAACTCCTTTAGTACCAGGAAACTTGAAGCTGTTGATATATACATTGGATTTTTTTTTTCTAGCTTATCTTTCATCGAATAATTCCTTACATATCACAATAATAGAAAGACAAACTGAGCTGTCCAGTTTTAATAAAATGAATGGCATCCAGTTAGCTTTCTTTGTGATGTGATGTTTCCATTTTTAAAATTGAAATCTCACTTTCATTCGAGTTATATATAGGGTGATTGTAAAAAGACTACTTTCGAAGAAGATATAGTTACAGCATTACTATAATTGCTGCCGAGAACCGTTAAAATTAATCATCCTCGACTTTACTTGGATGATTGGATGGCGTAAGAGTGAAATAAGAACAAAATATGATAACATGTTTACGCGATTTTTTGTGTAATGAAATCCTCTTTTTTGGTACAGTTAATGAGTATGATTAGAAAGTAGATATATATATAAGTGCCTTAGAATCGCAGAAATCTTTTATATAACTTTAGAGAATCTTAATAATTTTTTTATTAGACTGAATATTTATTAGATTGATGACACTTTCTTTGATTCGTTCTTATTCTCCCTGCTTCTATAACAAAAACGAATTGGACCCGATTTATTTAATCGGATTTGTTTTAAGACGTCTTCTCTCGAGATAAATATGAAGATGTTAGCCTGTAGACTGGGAAACTTTTTCTGCAAAGTATTAAAGAAATGAATGATCAACACGAAGAAAACTGGATATTAAAGCGCAATATGTATCATAGCTATTTAACTATGGGACGACTATCTAGATATTTAGATATATAATATCTTGATATTAAAATATTGGATGTTAGAATATTTGTATTATATATTTTAATATCTGGATATTAAGTTTTAATATCAAGATATTATATCCAAATATCTAGATAGTCGTGCCATAGTTAAATAGCAAGATATTACGGTTTAATATCCAGTTTTCTCCGTGAATCATTAATTGATTGATATTTAATTAGTAAATTGAATATAGCAAGATACGATTGATTAAAATGATTAAAAATGCTGTTCTTTTCTGGAATAAACCTCTTTCTCTTTCTACTTGTAGTCAATTCGTGAACATTAATAAAGAGAATAAATATGCGTATGGGTGAATTGCACATGAGTGAGTGTGTGGTGAACGCGACGCGACCGATGGTTCAAGAAGAGACGTGAAACTGCAGATATCACCGATCGGAGAAAGGTAGACAAATTTATACGTTTTTGTCGACGAAGGCAGTTCCGAAAGGTCTATTTGGGATAAAAGTCTCTTCATCAAGCTATAAAGCTTGATTGCGTTATTAGTAACTTCGCCACGGAAGTCGGTCATGGGTTTTCATTACACAGATGCGATGTGCATTATGCTGGTTTTAATTCTTGTCTTTATGTTATCTCTCTGTAATTAAAATACATGTACTTAGCTTATTATCCTCTAATGTATGTACTCTACTCATTATCTATGATGCTGAACATCAAATATATGTATTCCGAAAAGGTGTCGCCTCCTCCTCTGAGGAGCCTCCGAGGGGCCTCCTAGAATCAGTAGAAAAAATAAATTTCACCCTCTATTTCAATTTTTATTTTTAAAATTTAAATTTATTCAAAACTTGTTTCTTTTTATTTTCAAAGGGGCCTCCTAAAAATTGTTACGGGGGGGTCTCCAATTTTTAGTTACGCCACTGTGTTTCAGAGCGTTATAAATTTGTTCTTAAAATCACTTAAATTTTTTTTTTTTCCACCCTTTAAAGTCTCTTTACGATCTTATAAGGGCGTTGGACCCAAGTGTTAAGCTCAAAATTCCATTCTCCATTTTACTCAACGAAAATTATAGATAAATATTTTTTCACCTTGTAGTGATAATCTTTTTTCAAATATAAGACTGCGTACAGAGCAAAAAAATATTTAGTTTCGATATGTTTTGCTTAAAACGAAGAATTCAAAATCTAACTTCAAAATTGAATATTTTCATTTTACTTAAAAAATATTTGAATTAGATATTTTCTCTTTATGTACGCATAATTCTAGTTAAAAATTGATTAATTCTACAGGGGGAAAAAATTCCAAATTTAATATTTGTTGATTAAAATGAAGAAATCTAATTTTTAGATTATTATTTGGCTCCAACACCCTTAAAACCTTTTTAAAAGCCTCTTTAAAAACTTAAAACCTTTAAAATGCGTTTGGCCTCTAAAAGAAAATACTTTTTGGTTCTCACGATAGAAGTTTTGATATAGGCTTTCTATGAAAGGTTCTCAGTTCAAAATTGTATCAACAGAATCAATCGAATTAATTATCTCACCATGAATACATTATTGATCTTTCATCACAAAGAAATGGGCCAAAATATTCTAAGGAGAATTTATTTGACGAAAGTGATTAGAAAGCATAATAAGACAGTATATCATTAATACACATATATAGCGTATTTACTCGTCTTATATTGAAATTTGTGCTTATATAATTAAACAAATTGTAGGGATGAACCACCTTACCGTAATTGACAAAATTTCTAAATCAGAACTTAGAAAATAGAAAATAATATTTAACTTTTTCGTACAAATCGAATTAATTGACTAACTGTTATATTATTATTAGAAATAAGGTCTTCAAGTTCTTTTTCTCAACACTTGAGTTTCGTCTTGTCATTACAATTCTTTAAGTATCGCAAGTCACAAGTCACAACAAAGTATTGTTGATTCTTTATCAGAAGCACTTAGTTTCTATTCAAGATATGATCTCACTTCATGAACTTTAAGCGTAAAAATGACTATTTTCTTAATACTTAAGGCAATAGATTTAAAACGAATGCTACAGTAAATTCCCATACGTTACAACTTTAAAGTTTTATAACAATAATTTTAAACCAAGTTATCAAAATTGAAAGACTTAAAGTGACCTTAATTTAAAGATGGATTTTTCAGTATAATATAAAAAATTATAAAAATATAAAACCGTCTGATTTTATATTTATTAAATATAAATGTGATTTATATTTATATGATTTATTTATTTATATGATTTATTTATTTATTCAATTTATATTTATATTTACATGATTTATTTAATTATTTATAATTATATTTATATTTAAATGATTTAATATTTTTATTTAAAACCGAAATCGAAATTCTTCGACTGAATGTTGAATTGAATTCAAAAAGTAAAAAAGTTCAAGCCCAATACTTTATCACATGGGAGAAAGTACCCAAGAAAACTTGATTAATAATTAATACAATCTTGATTGATTAATTCTATAGAATTAATAAATTTTTAACTCGAATTATGCGCGCAGAGAGAGAAAATATCTAATTCAAATATTTCTTGAGTGAAACGAATATATTGAATTTTGAAGTTAGATTTTGAATTCCTTGTATTATGCAAAAATTATCGAAACTAAATATTTTTTCACTCTGTACACAGTTTTATATTTGAAAAAATATTAACGCTACAGAACGAAAAATTATTTATCTATAATTTTCGTCGAGTAAAATGGAGAATAGAATTTTGAGCTTAACACTTGGATCCAACGCCCTTATTGGCTAAGAACCGAATCTTAAGCGATAAAAATCTTTAATTTTGTGAATCTTTGACGGCATTTCTCAATGATGAATAATTTCCCTTCAATGCGGAAGTATATTTCGAAAATTTTATGAGAGAGAATTGAATTTCATGCTCGTGAGCATTCTTCTGAATGACGAAACGGAAATACAATTCTCTTGTGCTCGATTGAGCGAATCGGTTTAATTTTGATTAAGTAATACAAAATAGATCTTCGCAAACGGCATAACAAATGCAAATCACTTTTAGATGTCTTTATTCTTTTTATAGCAATTGTATATTATTCTTACCCTTTCTTTCCACTATCTATTCTCGTTTTAAAAATTACTAATCACGATTATTGTTTTCTTGTGGACGAAACGAATTACCTCTTGCTATGTAATTCAATTTTTGCTATTAGATCATTTTTTTCGCTAGAAAAACTTCTAAGCAGAACAATTAGGTCTTCGAAATATATAGATTGAAATTAGAAAGTCATTGAGTGTTTACGTTTAGAAAGCAGAGGAACACATTGTATATTATATATTTTTGGAATGTCGTGATGTTTGTATTCTTCTGAATTTTTTGTTTATTTCATATTTACATTAATTAAAAACATATATAAGAGGAATTTCTTTTGAAAATGCATTTTTAAATATGCATATAAAGGTTAACGAATTCATCAGTGAAAGTTTAGAGATCAGGATGACAGAAATGTCAATGGACAGGATTTTATCCTGACAGCGAAAGGCTTAACAATTTCTAGTATCCTGAGATTTCGCAATAAAGTTTTATAGAGCGATTCAATAATCCTATTGATATCAACAGCTATAGCCATAAGACATTATTCACTAATCAATGTAAAAGTTAGAAAGAGATGCAGGAAAGATCGTGAGAATTATTTTTGAAGATTAAGAAGAGAGTTTGCAGGTCAGCTTCCACTTTCAAAAGTTTAAAAATGCGTGATTTACAAATTTGATATTGTTTAGAATTCAAGCGAAATAATTAACTCATATTAATGCTTTTCCACAACGGTTATGGAAAATAATGGTTTTTGCATGTTTTAAAAGTGTTTTGTACTTTTGTTGCTACCGATGCCGGTTATATGTTTTTTGGTGTACAAATTTGCAATGCAGGATCAATAGATTTTACAAGTTGTACCGTAAAGGGAAGATAGGTTGTATCCTAGAAAAAGCTTCGGATTGCCATTCATTCCGAATCAATCCGAAATTTTCCGAATCAATCCGGAATTTGTATCCGAACAAAACAGTTCTATTCCGATCTAATCCGAAAGAAGTTTTCCATTCAATCCGAATTAATCATTTTATTCCGTACTTTTAATCCGAATAAATCGGGTCAATCCGAATTAATCCGAATTTTTCGGAATCATTAGGATTGACTTAGATAGATCAGTTAAATTCGAATTCATTTGGATTGAAAATACAGATAGACCGGATTGACTGGATTCTTTCGGATTAATTCTGAATAATTCGGATTAAAGGTTTGGATTGCTTTTGAATGGGTTTCGGATTAATTCAGATTGAAAATTTTCTTCGGATTAGATGGGAATGAAACTTTTTGGTTCGGATACAAATTCT
>CAJFCP010000101.1:1292946-1311489 GCA_904066005.1 Synergus itoensis | reverse complement strand
AAAATGTGTAAATTAATTTAAAATCTTGGAAAACTCCCCTGAATTCTTGAAAAATTCTTTAAAATAACTTGAAATCTATTTATATCGCTTTAAATTCTTCTGAAATCCTTTGACATTTTTGAACTTCATTAAAAATCCCATACAATATTTATAAATATTTTTAAATAATTAAAAGTCCTGAAAGTATTACGATCTTTTTTCATTATTTCTTGAAAATTTTTTAAAATCACTTGAAATCTCTCGAAATCGCTTTAAACTTCCTATATTAAACCACTTAAAATCTCTTCAAATCCTTTAGGAAATCTAGATATCTTTGAAATTTTGTAAAATCTCTTGAAATATCTTTAAATTCCCTAAAATCTTTTGAAAATTCTTGAAAATCCTTTACAAATTTTCAATGTCATTTAAAACCCTTTGAAAAAATTAAGAAAATGTGTAAATTAATTTAAAATCTTGGAAAACTCCCCTGAATTCTTGAAAAATTCTTTAAAATAACTTAAAATCTATTTATATCGCTTTAAATTCTTCTGAAATCCTTTCGGAAATCTTGATATCTTTGAAATCTTGTAAAATATCTTAAAATACTTTTAAATTACCTAGAATTACTTGAAATTTCTGGAAGCCCTTTTAAATTTCTTAAAATCACTTGAAATCTCTTAAAATTCTCTAAAATCTCTTAAAGTCCTTTACGATATCTTATAATTTTTTAAATCTTGTGAAAGCTATGGAAAATCCTTCCATTCTTTGAAATCTTTTTAAATTCCCTAGAATCACATACAATTTCTTGAAATCGCCTTGAATTCCTTAAAATCACTTGAAATTTTTAAAAAATTCTTTACAATTCTTTAATATCATTTAAAATCCCTTCAAAGACTTGAAAAAAATTTTAATACTCTAAAATCTTGAAACTCTTGTAAACTATTTTGAAATTTAAAAAAAATTTCTTGAAATCACTTATTATTTCTATATAATTAATACCTCCTTTTTATAATAGGACTTCTGTTTTTAGAAAATTAAATGGTTTAATAATCATATATTGTGAATAATGAACCCGCAGAATAGTTTCCCGTGTAGAAAGTTCCAAACCTGGCCCAGATCGGTGATGAAACGTCCGGCCCGATTGGGCCCCGATCTGGCCAGGTTTAACCAGGTCTGGGCCTGGTCGGGCCGTGTGTTTCAACCCCGGTCTGAAATCCCCCGATCTGGGCCCGATCGGGGCCACAGCAAAATTTCTACTCAGGTTTTGGGGTATTGACCAGTTTTTCCTAGGTGGGGTATTTACTAGGGCATTTTTTGGGTAAACTGACAAGGTCCTGGCCAGTTTTCCTTAATTAGGTCAATATTCTTTTAAAGTGTTACAAGCCTTGTGTGGGCCTTGCCAGTTAACCTGGTTAGGACCACATCAGAAGTAGGGAAAACTGAACAGGACTCTGTCAGAACCCCATAAAAATTTCTGTACGGGAAGTTAGAGAAAAGAGATTATTTCATTAGATTTTATTATAGATTAGACGGAAGAATAAATGATTACTAATTTTGCAGGGATTTCAGGTAAAATATAGCTTGCAGCTAAAAACTGATATAATCCTTCCTCTAATTAAATTACGACTTTCGAAATAGGTCATTAAATTAGGCACCTGATGTACTTTCGAAAAAATGGTATTTTAATCATGAAGCTATATATATATATAGTAATTATTACATCTGATTCTTGATGATTAGACTCGTATATAATCGGTGTATTAAACTCTCATTTTTTTATAGAGAGGATCTGGATTTTTTTATCCATGTTCTCTCACTTTCCCTTTGAGTCATATAACTAAGTTAGGATATATCAAAACATTGTTGAAATTATGATCTAGGTGATTCTGTTGACTTAGAAAGTCCGATCTTGATAGAGAAGAACTCTTACAAGTATAAAACAGTAGTGTAATGACTTTATGTGCTCGTATATTTAAGAAGGTATTACAAGAAATAAACTGTTTATAATGTGTAGAGAAAATTAAACTCGGAGTTGTATTTTACAATTGTTCACTCCTTCAATTATTTTTAAATCACTTTTAATAAACATGACAGCAATTGCAGTGAATTTGGTGGGTGAAAATTTTCAATCAAAATTGAAATGTGAAATTTCTTATATATTACCATTATTAATAAAAAATTGTAGCAATTTATGAAAACGGATTAAATAATATCATTAAAAGTTCACCGGAAAACCGCAATAGCGAAAGTAGATTTTCGATATAGTAACAGCAATTAACATGTAATGAGTACATCATTTTTTGTTAAGCCTACTAAGGTATATGAAGTATGTAACTTCGTATTTGATTTTCTCTCACTTATAGGAATAAACAACTCTTTTTATTCTTTTCTATTTCACGAGAATGGAAGAGCTAATTGTTCCGACTGCGAAACATTCACACAGACGACTTGCATCAAAGGCCTTCGTGCATCCTAGCATGTAATGTACTCAAACGAAACTTGATATATAGTACATTCAAAATAAACTAAAATAAACAAATTTCAACAACCACTTGTTCTATTCTTCAGAAAACGATTTAAACTATGACTTTTCTTTCACATTTCTAAAATCTGATAAAATTCAAGTGAAAAATGAAATTTTTTCCCTTCCGCATATGTTTTTATTTGAGAAACAAATATGTTTCATCTCCATTCATGTTTTCCTTTGATGAATTACTTATATGTAATCGTCGGATGTCTGTGGATATTGCGAAATCAATTTGAGGCTCGATCGGATGTTCCTTGAACTTTGTTTAATGGTCGAGGTGAGATCCAAGATTCCAAGCGAAAGAAAGCCCGGGACAAACAACGGGTGAAGGTGAAGGATGTTCCGTGCTCTCATACTTTCTCCATAAACATTCGACAAGAGCGAACTGTACTATATTCCTACTGTACAATCTGTATTTTGTATAGAGCCGAAGGCAGAAATACAAGAGTTGGGTTCACGTCCAGCGGAGATCAAATCTGGTGGTTCACCCGTGATGACCTTTTCCTGAGTGGAACAAGAACTTTTTTTTGTCGAGAGTAAAAGTCAAGTAGAGAAGGTATCTGGTTAATTGAGTCAAATTGCTCGTTCTTCGAGAAGAAAGTTAGTTATCTTAATGTGATCTGCTTGAAATTTCCTCAGAAATTACGAAAACGAGAAGGAAATCATCGTTAATTATTATTCATTGAGGGATTAGCTATGTTAATATTCATCGCCATTTTTCCATTTTTGCATCAACAGTAAGATGGAAAGAGCATGCATATTTCAAAGTCATTAAAATTTTGTAAATTCTCTTGAAATATCTTTATATTCCCTAAAATCATTTAAAATCTTTTGAAAATTCTTGAAAATCCTTTACAAATTTTCAAAGTCATTTAAAATCCTTTGAAAAAATTAACAAAATGTGTAAATTAATTTAAAATCTTGGAAAACTGAATTCTTGAAAAATTCATTAAAATAACTTAAAATCTATTTATATCGCTTTAAATTCTTCTGAAATCCTTTAGGAAATCTTGATATCTTTGAAATCTTGTAAAATATCTTAAAATCCTTTTAAATTACCTAGAATTACTTGAAATTTCTGGAAATCCTTTTAAATTTCTTAAAATCACTTGAAATCTCTTAAAATTCTCTAAAATATCTTAAAGTCCTTTACGATATCTTATAATTTTTTAAATCTTGTGAAAGCTTTGGAAAATCCTTCCATTCTATGAAATCTTTTTAAATTCCCTAGAATCACATACAATTTCTTGAAATCGCTTTAAATTCCTTAAAATCACTTGAAATTTTTTAAAAATCATTTACAATTCTTTAATAGGTATCTAGTTAATTGAGTCAAATTGCTCGTTCTTCGAGAAGAAAGTTAGTTATCTTAATGTGATCTGCTTGAAATTTCCTCAGAAATTACGAAAACGAGAAGGAAATCATCGTTAATTATTATTCATTGAGGGATTTGCTATGTTAATATTCATCGCCATTTTTCCATTTTTGCATCAACAGTAAGATGGAAAGAGCATGCATATTTCAAAGTCATTAACCTTTGTGCAAATCAGGGCAATTTACATTCAATGAGTCATGCAATCACATCTATAACGTGCATTGGATGTTGAATTTTTTTTTAAGTAAATGAAGTACAGAAATAGGATTCTGAAATTGTATAATAATGCCATTGGAATAAAAAAATACTTTTAAATGTTTAGCACTCTACTTGTAATGCTTGAAGCTTGAAAATAAATTAAGTTTATAAATTTGAGAAATAAAACATGTTAAATGGTGTTTTATTATTTCATTTGCGAATGTAAATCTTAAAAACTAATAAGAAGATGTTTTTGAAAATTTTAATCTCCGCTGAATTAAAATAATAACCCATACTTTCTTGTGTACTCAAGCTTTCTAAATTATACAGTTAAAGTAATAAAATGTAAGTAAAATCTGTCGAAAAGAGATAAAATAAATCAATAGAAAATAATTACGTGTCTGCTCCCTATAAAATTTTCTCTTTAGAACCGTAAACTTTTCTAAATTTCTGCACACGCCTTTTCTTTAAAATATTTTTAAAAGAGGAAATAGCAATATATTTTTCTAAATAGTGACTTTTTGTTAAAGCATCATAAAGTTATATAACGAAAGAGATTAACCGTATTTGTCAGCAAAGGTGAATTATACAGCTACGTGATAATTTATGCAAGTTCCGTTTTAAATTTGTAGTCTCCGGAATAAAAAGGATACAAATTATTGTCTATGGGATGTGAGAAAAGTATATAGCGAACGCAATATCCTTTTAATGCCGTGAGAAAGCCTTGATACTGGCCAATAATCAATCGACTTTGTTAGTGAATGCACATATGTCCGTTATTCGTCCGTTGAAGCCGAGATTGAGAGAAAGGATTCAGAAAATTAAAATCTTAGTAGATCTTTAATTAATATCTGACTAGATATAAAGGTAGAATGAAAAAATAAGTAGATGCTGAAGTTCAGCAATAAAATGTAAAATATCTAAGTATCATAATAAAAAGTAAAGAATTTCCGCTCGTTTTCATTGTTAGAAGTCGAGAATGAAACAAAGTAATACTTTAACAGAACGGAATAAATACCCATTGCTTAACATATATTTATACTTTCATTTTTTTCTAAAGTTAACAGAAAGATGAACCAATTAGTATAATTAAGCATACAAAAGCAAACTCGACGCATCTTCAAATCCTATCTTAAAAAAGTGATGTTACCAATATATCGAACACATTGTTGTCGAAAACCTGATTGGTTTAGAAACTGCGCGATTTGTGTGAGTGTATCGAATTTGAAAACAATCTTCAGGCTATTTTCGTTCTCAAAAAGATTATTAAGACAGAGAATATGAATTTTACAAAATTTATTGAAATTTTAGAAATATTAAAGGATTTCGCGGTATTTCAAGGAATTTTATGAAATTTATTCTGATATACAGAAATTTTAAGGGATTTTATCAGTTATTGGGGTTTTATATAATCTAAAGAAATTTAAAGAATCTAAAAATCTAATAAAGAATTTTCATTGTATTTTCAGGTAATTGAAAGCGTTTAACTAGATTTCATGGGATTTTAAATAATTTTAAAGGATTTAACGATATTTTGTGTAATTTTAAGTAATTTTAGAAAATTTAAAGCTGTTTCAAGGAATTTCACGAAGTTTCATTGGATTTTCAGATAATTTAAGGGATATTAAATAGTTTTAAGGACTTTTAAGGGATTCAAGGGATTTTACGAGATTTCAGTGGATTTTTAGTAATTTTAAGAGATCGTGGGATTTTGAGAAATCTTAAAAGATTTAACGATAGATATGTTGTGGAATTTTAAGTGATTTTAAAAACTTTTAAGGCATTTGAAGGGATTTCACAAAATTTAATTGGATTTTTAGATATTTTGAGGGTTTTAATGGAATTTAATGGGACTTTGAATAATTTTAAGGAATTTAAAAGGATTTTACAAATTTATTGAGATTACTAAAATTAGACTAGGAATTACAAGTTTTTATATTTAAAAAATTAAAAATTCAGAATTTATTTTGAATACTTTTGAAACACCTTAATTTTTCCAATCTCACTTTTTTTTGGGAAAAATTATGAGATTTTAAAGGATTATAAAATAATTTTAAGGAATTTGATTATATATTTGTGGAATTTTAAGTAATTTGAGAAACTTTTAGACATTTTACGAAATTTCATTGAATTTTAAGGTATTTTAAGAGATTTAATGAGATTTCATGGAATCTTGAAAAATTTTAAGGGATTTAAAAGGGCTTTACGAAATTTATTGAGATTTTAGAAATATTAAGTGATTTCACGGTATTTCGAGGAATTTTATGAAATTTTAATGGCTTTTACGAAATTGCATGAAATTTTAAGTAATTTTCAGAGATTTTACAATATTTCATAGGATATTATGTTATTTTAACGACTTCAGGGATTTCAAGGGATTAACGAGATTTCATTGGATTGTCAGGAATTTCAAGGGATGTCATGGGATTTTAAGTAATTTTATGGGATTTGATGATATTTTGGGAGATTATAAGTAATTTTAAGCAACTTTAAGATATTTTATGAGATATTAAGTAATTTTAAGAACATTTATTTCCAGAAATTTTAAAGGATTTGGTGAAATTATATTCTATTTTCAAGAATTTTTAAGAATTTAACGAAATTTCGTGGAATTTTGAGTAATTTTAAGTAATTTTAAGGAATTTCACCAGATTTTGAAGGATGTTAAAGGGATTTTAAGATATTGTATGGGAATTTTACGAGATTTCATGAGATTGTCAGGAATTTTAAGGAATTTCGTGAAATTTCATAGGATTTTAAATAACTTTAAGAGTTTTATCCATATTTTAGAGAATTTTAAGTAATTCTAAGGGATTTTACGATGTTTTATGGGATATTAAGTAATTTTAAGTTATTTTAAGAAATATCAGGTGAATTTACGAAATTTAAAGGAATTTCACCAAATTTTGAAGTATAATAAAGGCATTTTAAGGAATTTTATCAAACTCATGAAGATTCCTGAAATTAGATTAGATTAGAGAATTAAAAATTCTCAATTATTTTTTGTACCAGCAAAAGGTGTGCAAAAGCGAGAAAGTAATCGTGCGCAGAGCGCGCGAATCATAATTGCTAGTTTATTAAACTTGTCAGAATTCTTCCTGTTTCGAACGGAACACAGAAAAAAAAAAGTCTTAAATCAAGCCCAAAAGTCTAGTTTTTTGTTACAATTTAAGTCAGTTTTTGGGCTTAAAACTAAATTTAAGCCCAAAAACTAACTTAAATTGTAGCAAAAACTAGACTTTTGGGCTTGATTAAGACTTTTTTTTTTCTGTGAAGTTTCCTCACCAATGGGTAATTTATAATTTGGAGCTCTTCTTTATGCGTATCTTTTACTGACCCGGAAGACAATAGAGATTCCATGTTTATAATTTTACTTTCCATAGGATGAACGCATCGATTTGAATAGCTGACAAAAAAAGTAAAAGTTCTTTCGGGTATTCACGGATAATTTCGAAAATATAACCGGTACTTTCTACATATGAAACAACAATTATTAGTTACTATAAGGAAATACTGCCAAGTCAAGTTCGGTAATTGCTTGAAGAGGTGAATTGGTAACAATTTGATTTCGACAAGTCTTTCAAGCTCTATTAAATCAGTTAATGTGCAGTCACAACATTGTGATGTTTATCGAAATCTATTACACATTTTCACTCATTTCTATATCTAGGTTTTTCCACGCTCACGTTTAACAAAGAATTTCTTCGGTTAAGTGCTAACTAATTATTATTGTTAAGTTTTTGATCTAAAACAGCATCGAGGAAAGTGAAACGTTGCTCTAACGATCGAATAAATGCAGTGCCCGCAGAAAAATTCAGAAGATCGCTAAGCGGTCATTAGACCCAATTCGCAGACAATAGTTTATTGTTTTTTGGGTTTATTGCACGGGAAAAATTATTTATCGAAACTTTCCTTAACTACTTTTGGATAGGACAAGAGTTTTTCTATATTTCATTTCTGTGTGCCTCGATCTACATGGAAAAAAGAATATGGCTGAATTTACCATTTAAAATTGTAATTTTTGCTAAGAAAATTGCAAACCCTGTTTCTTCATAGCAAAAGTTACAATTTCAAATAGTAAAAGTTACTAAATTCCAGGAAAACTGCGTTCAGAGCGCATGTTAACTATTTTAAATGGTAAATTCAGCCATTTTCTTTTTTCCGTGTAATATCTCTGAATTATAATGTTCAATTTCGAAATAATAAATTTACTGAGTCAGCTGAGCAGAAAAGTATGATGGCCTCTATTAGGTCTTTTTAAAATTCAAATCTATAAGAATTTTTCAAGAGAATTTGAGTCTTTATTGACGATAAAAAAAATAGGAACGGAATTGAGTGCAAATTTAAGATTCAGCGATGTTAGTCAATTTAAAATTAACTTAAAATAACATGAAAACATTGAGTTGAGAAAGTTATATTAAATTACAAAGTATACAAAGTTATTGAAAAATTACAATATACAAAAATAGTTAAGTGAAATTAAACTAAATCATAGGCATTTTGAAACATTTATGAAGCACTTGTTACATAATAATGACAATTAAAAGTTAAACACTCTTCTATTAACTTTTTGTAAAAGTATGTCAGAAGAAATGTGAGAAATGTCCGTACCTGGTTTTTACTCAAATGTATATGATAAACTAAGGAGCTTTTCGCACGCGAAAGGTTAATTTCTATGCAAACTCTGCTTCACTTTCTTCACTTCTCATTCTTGAGACTTTCATTGTACTCTATTATTAAAACATCATCTAATTTTTCATTTCTTCAACGCAATAATTCGATTTTGTGAAATTTTTACTGTTGTCGAAATTTCAGTATCATTTTCCGTTGAATAAACAGTGAAATAAGACTGGAGTGCAGTGCTGCATTTATTCCACTGTAAATTCTATTTTAATAAGCATGATTTATTGTAATGTTGAAAACAGTGAAAAGATATTTTCAATTGTTTCCAAGATATTAATGCTTGCTGCGTTTGGAAATAATCACCCAAGATTTATTGTGATGATATATTTATTATAAAATATAGGTGAAAATCGTGCGAAAATAAATTATATAACATCTGTGATCAAATATTTCTATATAGTTTCACATTGATATAAGATTGTAAGCCATAGATGGCAAAGATTGGGACTATCTCTCCTAGATAGGATGTGGAAATCGCCTTAAGATAGTCACACAGTTTTACAATCATATCGCAAAGACATAATATTACATGCGAATTGCTTAGTGGGAAAGTTCTGAACATGAACCATTATCGTTTTATATGATTCTAGATTGGATATTAGTTACTTTACACTCAGAAAAAAGTTTGTTTGAATCAAACAAACGTATCATTGCTACACTGAGAAAACTGTTTGGTTCGGACAACAAAACGTCCAGAGCAGAATGGACGAAAAAAATGGAAAATGGTATTTTAAGTAGAAAATAGGTTGAAAATCTATTTAAGATGGAAAATTCATCATGCAAAATCGATTTCTTCTTCCTATTTAAAATACAAAATAGAAAATGGCATTTTACATTTTAAATACCTATTTGAAATGAATTCTTTTGAAATAGTTACCCAGCTCTGAATTTTTTAAGATAAATAAAACGAACCTACAGATTAAAAACGGTGAAACTGAAATATGTGCAATCCATGAAGCGCAGTGCTCTAATCCAGATCCATCCATAAATACACGCAATAAACTTCTTACGGTTGCGGGTCATTAAAAATATATGCACATTCACTTCGCGAGAGTAGATTCTTGCAGAAGCTTCATGAATCTATCTCCCAGAATCTATCGCTTCCGCTTTTGTAAATGCAATTCTTTAACGCAATTCTTTCACGCAATCAAGGATGACTGTGAATTTGAGTGTAAAATGTGGGAATAGAGAACCCAATCGTATTAAATTAGTTAAAGTTAGTAATTTGATTTATGACCTGTTGCGTTATAACGCTGTTGAAAATTTAAGACCGTACTCAATACCTCTAAAGTGCTAGTGATTTTATCAACTAATTACTGTTTTTGTAGCGGAATTAAATTTTATGATTCGTTGCTACAGTCAAGTATTATTATAGTTCTACAGTTCAACATAAAAAAGCTGATAGAAATTTAATAATTTTTGTTACATTTCATTTAACTCAAAAAATTGTGGTTATTATGCGTCTAGTATCGATTCTTATTAAAAATGATTGGTGAAATATTCCTTCGAAGGAAAGCATAATTATTATTAAAATTTCACACTTGAGGAGAGAAACGACTCGAGTAATTTTCTCGAGTTCAATAAACTCATCGATTCCCAATATTCTGTTATAATTTGAAATATTATTTCTCTCCGCTTCAAATACTGGCAAAAACATATTTGGCTTTTACGAATAATGTATAAACCACAAGCAATAACCAGGCCCGTACCCAGGATTTTGTTTCGGGGGGGGGGGGGCACAGATTCAAAAGTAATATCATCGAATATCGATAATTGTTTATACATATAGAACAAATGTTTTGCTGAATGAAAAAATAGCAAAATTGTTGTGTTGATTGGTTCTTTGTGCATATCTTGTTATTCTTCAGAATATCATACGTAAAAATTTACAAAAAACTGAACTTTCTGAAATTTCGGGGGGGGGGACGTCTCGCCGCCCCTGGATACGTGCCTGGCAATAACTTACTTTTCTTGCCATCGACTTCTATTTGCAAACTGTGTGTTTTCAGACATGAGACAGGTGAAGGTAGCTAGCAGTCTAGCAGGTCGTCTTCCGTCAATTACTTCCGCTTCATTTCCCGTCCTTATAGAGATGCTGCTGCTATACAATGTTTTTTTTATTAGACTCTGATGGGATTGATGGGAAAAACAGCGAACTACAGGTGCAACGGTAGTGAAACGGAAAGTGGCATCCTTTATGGCTTCGCGCCAGAGTTTCTCCTGCAACTTTATTGTGATCCTCGTGAAGGTCATTTGCGTTGATTGGAATTTCAAAAAACAACCATACACGTCGCCCTACTTAAAATTTTGACTGGCTCTCCGCATCTTAGACATTTATCAATATTTTCAATCCTTTATGAATCATAAAGGATAATATATAATATATTAATATATAAATGTCAATGTGTGGTACATATATGTACCACACACAAAAAACACATCTACGTTAACAGTAAATCCAATAAATTAAATAATGAATCCAATAGAGAATTTTATTGATTGAACAAAAATTTTTTTTGGATAAAAAAACCTGCTCAACAAAATTATTTGGTTGGCCCAATAAAACAATTTGTTGAGACAGAAAAATAATATTGTTTTACCAAGAAAAATTTGGTTTCGACATCAAAAACGGTTCAACAAAATTATTTTGTTCCCATTACTACTAAATTTGTTTTCTTAGTGAAAGATTAGCAAAAGTATTGCAGGGCGCAGACATATAGGGATATTTGCGTAATATTTCAACTTATACTTTGCATAATCATTCAACAACAATTTATTATGTTTATTCATTTTAAATGACAATTTATTTTGCTGTTAATTTCTTATTAAGCGTTGAAAACAATATGTATTATTTATTGAATGCATGAAGATACATACAAAATAGTTTTGGTTTTTTCATTCGTCAACAAATCCTATAATAACTTTTATGCAACTAAAAATGAAAATTGCTGTTTGTTGTTGAATGAAGATGCAAAATGTTATTAAAATAGGGTAAAAAATGAACAAAATAACAAATTTTTTGAAAAATTTGTGTAAACTTCTATTCCTTATTATTTAATTTGCAATAAAATAATACGAACTTTTGAGTAATGATATTCCTTAAACATTAAAATCATAATTATATAGATTAACTGATAAAAGTATATTGCCCTTGAAAATAATCAAAAACAGTCTATTATTCATTAGTAATGATACATTATTTTACTATAAATTGTAAATTTAGAGTAAAATTTTGAGTTTAAATTTTAGAGATTAAGAAGTGTTTAGATATGAGATAGAAAAATTATTTTTGAAATTTAGAGATTAAATAGTGTCTAAAAAGGAGTTAAAAATATTCAAAAAGTTAACTTAAAAATTCTACGGAAACTAAGGAGGTACGTACATTTAAATAATCGTACGCGCACGATTATTTGTTTTACTTCTTACAACTTAACAAGTCATTCAAAAGCCAATCCTTTAAAATTCTAAATAAGGAATTTTTAAGGATTTCATAGAATTTTATGACATTTCTAATACTCTCAATCGATTTTAAAGGGTATAAAGAGATTTTTATTATTATCATAGCATTTTAAAGAATTTCAATAAGTTTTTGGGAATTTTAAGGATTTCGAAGGTTTTCGCAAAAGTTTAAGAGATTTCAAAACGTTTCTGGGAGTTTTAAGAGGATTTTTTAAGAGAGGAAAATGTTAAATATTTCAAAATAGTTAATCATGAATATTTTAGTTAACTTTAAATATTATTTTCAATAAATGTATATAAATTCAAAACCTCTAAATAGGATTTAACATTATTCCAGAGATTATGAGAGGTGTAAGTGAGAACTTGAAATGCTAGAAAAATTTTAAAGAGACTCAAAGAGGATTAAAATTGCACTAAATAAGATCTAAGAGAATCAAATAAGGATGTCGAGTACTAAGGAGATCTAAAAAAGAATTAATTCAGCATCATGGATCGAGAATATAAAAAGGATCTATATTTCGACTCGGGTATCAGATGTTTTAAGATATTTTTTCCGAGATTGAAAAATCCCATCTTAAAAAAGTGGTGTCACAAAATGTCTCGAAAATCTCGCATTCATTGTTGTTGTAAACCTCATTATGGCTTTTGAATGACTTGAAGTTGAAAGAAGAAAAAAAACTAATGGAATTTATTAAGATTTAAAACCTCTTAAAATCCTTAGAAATCTTATCAAATTACATGAAATCCTTCAAAATTCTACAAAACCTTTTAAAAATTAGAAAAATCTCATAAAATCCCTTCAAATTATTAGAAATCTTATAAAATTTCACGAAATTCTTAAAAATTCCATACAATATTTTTAAAATTATTAAAATTTCTTGCATTCTTTTAATATTCCTGCAAATTTTACGACAACATTTAAAATTCTCTTAAAATTCTCTTAAAATACCCAGAAACCTTTTTAAATCACTTAAAATTTCACGAAAACCTTCCAAATCGCTTAAAATTTTTAGAAACTTCTTGAAACTCTTTTAATTCTAGGATAAAATTTACATCGTCGAAAATTCATTAAAATTATTAGAAATCTCATTAAATTCCAAAAAAATTTTAAAGAATCATAAAAATCTTTTGAATTCGCTAATATTCCTGGAAATTTCATGAAAACATTAGAAATCGCCTAAAATTCGTTGAAATCTCTTAAAGTTCTTAGAAACCTCATAATCTTCCTCAAAATTTCAAAACATTTCAAATTCCTTAAAATTCCCTGCCTTTAAAAAAGCTTTTAAAATTTCATGAATTCCGTTCAAATTCCGCGAAATATCCTGAAATACCTTAAAATTCCATGAAATATTTAAAAAATTCTAAAAGTCTTTAGAACTTCGTAAAAATCACTTGAAAATTCTCAAAATCCATTGAAATTCCTAGAAACCTTTTGAATCTCTCTAAAAAAGATGATGTAACGAAATGTCTCTAAAATCTTGCATAAATTTTATTATTATTTGAAATCTGCTCGCTAAATTTGAATCAGCAAAATTTTATTGGTTTTTGAATGACTTGAAGTTGCAAAAAGTAAAATAAATAATCGTGCGCGTATAGCGCACGTGTTGGTTTGCTAGTGATTATATAAAAAGATAGAAGGTTTCTTTTCATTGGTGGATCTTAGTCATGCGAACAAATATCATATTTTGCGCGTGACACTACGGATGAAGACACTTTCTTCCGTCATTTGTACACAAGTATGCGTGCAACAAATATCGTCATGCACCTCAAGCGTGGGTTTATAGTGTCCCATCTGTCATGATCTGTCTTTCTTAAGTTGAATGCTAGAAAAAGTTACCTTACGGTACATAAGTTTATATATAAGTTGTTCGAACTCAATCTTTCTCCAGAGATATAAATAATAAACTTACATACCAATGTAAGTTTGTTATTATTGAGGTATTACTATTATAACGTTGCCCCATAGAGGCAATTTATCTACGAGATGTACTTGTTGATGGAAGAAAATTTGGATAATTCTTCAATGATTTCACAAAATTATATAAACATAATGCTTTTATCATATTTGTGTTGGAATCTCTTCTTTAATCTCTGAAAGTAAAAATCTAATTGGTGAAAACTATTTTCACATTATTTCATGTGTAGTTGAAGAAGAAAGAGTGATAAAGATTGATGAATTAATAAAATCGTAAACCAAGCAGGCGAATCAGGCAGAACTCGTTAACATAAATCAAATTCTCCATTTAATCATCATAGTTTTCTCTGCATCAAAGATTCCCAGTAATCTTACTTTATTGCTAAGGTCAAGTAAAAGTTACGAACTGAATGAAGGATTCGAATAAATACCGTTACACACTAATACAATCCTTGTTCTTACTGCATTTTTCGTCATACATTTCTTTTTCGAAAGTGTCAATAGGTATAAGCGAAAGTGTTTCTTAGAAAACGAATTTTCAATATATCTGCAATATCTATTATCTATTCCTATAAAATAGTTTATCCCCTTCATCGGACTATTTGAAAATCTTCAAATAAACGATTATATAATTTTTGTGGAAGAAATATTAATTGCGAGAGATTTTACGTTGGATTAAGCGAAACGGGACGAAAAGTAACAGAAATGAGTGAAATCTGAAGACTTTTCTAAAACTTTTTCTTCGTGAATGAAGTTACGAAACTTCTCTTATTGGAGTCTGACAGCTTCGCGAAATGATTTGAAACGAAAAAAGTAAATTGAATCTTGGCGTATTATTTTATTAGGCTATAAATTGATTAACACTGTGGTTGAAGACTTGAAGCTTATTGACAATTGGATTGACACGAAACTTTCTCGCGCCCGGAGCTACAAATTTTCTGCATGCCCGCTAAAGCGAGAAACATGAAATTGCACAACTCCGTGCGAATTGCATTTTCCGTCTGCTGTTTGTAAGGAGAATTAGATGGAGTAGGACTGATTAATTAGATAACGGTTTCCTTCTGTTCATTCTCTAGAGCGGAAGACTTATAGCAATAAACTATATTTTTCTTCAACACTTTATCACAGAAGAATTTCTGCAATTTATTCAATTTTTTTTTCAGTTCCAGAGCAGAATACCTCCTGATCAACGACCTCGGTTATCAGCTTCGCAGCAAGCTCAAATTCTAAGCGACGTGCAACAGCATCAGCAGCAATACTCATCTTCAGAATCTGAAATCCCAACAGTTTCCAATCCGTCTTTACAATCTTACTCATCTTCCATAATAGAGTCACCCACCCCTCCCACAACACCCTATCCTTCTCTTGCAAAGTACAAAGTGGATAGAGCGAAACAACAGTATCAACTTCAGTCACAACTTCAACGACTGCAACAGAGAATATTCCAGCAACAACAGCAGCTCAATCAGCAGTTGAATAAGAGTTACTTAGAGAGTGGTCAAACCCAATACACACCACCTGCAAAACCAACTCAGTACCATTCACCTAGATACAACACTCAGTATCAAACCCTTTCTCCCAACTACGTTCGAGACGACCTCAATCAACCCTTCTTCACCGACCAGCAAACTCTGCAGCTGCAGAACTATTTGGAGCAGCAGAGACAACTCGAAATCCTCCAAAGACAGAGGGAACAATTGTTGTTGCAACAACAAGAATTAAGAAGGCAGCAGGAACTTCTAAAGTTGGAGCAACTTCATAGAATGTCTACAGTAACAACAACTTTGTCAGCCATAACAAACCCACCTTCCGTGTTTTCTTCAACTAGCTCTCCTTTGCTTTTGTCCTCACCAACTGCAAGAAGAATTACACCTGCTGAGAGTGATTTGTTTCTGAAAGCCATTGCAACTCATCAGAAGAAGTACTCGACAAGTGCGACTTCTCCTAGTCCAACTACATTGAGAACTACGAACGGCGAGAAAAAGAGACAGGAGAGAGTCCGATTCCTTGATTCAGGATCCAAGAGTCAGGATGCTCTTCTGTCCCTTCTTCAAGGTCAGGAGTCTGATAGCTCCAAGTCCCAGGTCAAATTCGTTTATCAGACAGAAAACCCAGCGAGTTCACCACCTATTTCAGATAGGGAGGCTTTGCTGAGGCAGCTCAAGCTAGCTCTGGCCAAGTCTAATGATCTCGATGATGAGAGAAACGTCACCACCAGGTAAATTTTGTTTCCAAGGTCATTCATTAAATTTAGAGAAACTGTTTTCAATTCACTGAATTTTAGAATTATATACATTTAATCTTTGAAGTGATGAAGCACTTCGTTGAGTGATAAAACCTTGTATTGGTCAGACTGTCTGTTAGAAATCTCTTCAGTTACTTAGAGTGCTTAGACCTGAAAAGCTATTTCCTATCCAACTATAATCTTATCATAAACAGTGGCGTAACTAAAAATTGGAGGCCCCCCCGCAAAAATATTTAGGAGGCCCCTTTGAAAATAAAAAGAAAAAAGTTTTGAATAAATTTAAATTTTAAAAATATAAATTGACAGGGTGGCCACAAGATTAAATTTTTCAATTTTCCTGACATTTCTCTGACTTTCAGACAAATTTCCCTGACATAAAAGTATTACAAATGCGTATAAATTTTCAATAATAATACTATTGAAATTTTTCAAAAATTTCGTATAATATCGCTTTAAATCTTTTGAAATGCAAAATCTTCAAATCACTTAAAATTCGTAAAAATCTCTCAAATTTACAACCTTGAAAATCTCTTAAAATTCATTGAAATTTCTTGAAATTATTGGAATCCTATTGTAATCCCTTACCTATTGACACCCCTCAAAATTCGTTGAAATCTTTTAAAATTCCTAGAAACATCTTTAAATATCTTAAAATTCCACTACAATATTTAAAATTCCATGAAATCCTTTACAATTATTTTACAAAAACTTTTAAAAATCATAAAAATCTCGTCAAATTCTTTAAAATTCTCTAAAGTGAATTAAAATCTCTAAAAAAAAACTCTTGAAATAAAAAATCTCACAAAATCTTTAAAAAAAAAGACTTGAAAGTTTTTTAAATACTATGAGGACTATTAAATTTTCTTAAAGTTATTTTTAAAACATAAAAATTACTTAAAATTTTTACAAGTTTCTTAAAATCCTTTAGAATTCCACGAAAAACTTTTAAATCCCTTAAAATATGTAAAAAATCTTTTACAGTTTTTGAAAACTTTTCAAAATTCCAGAAAATCTTTAAAAACTATTAAATAAAACCTCATGAATTCTTTTAAAATTCCACGAGGAACATTAAAATCTCTTTAAATTCCTTAAACTCACTTTAAAATAATCAAAATTTCTTAAAATTTTTACAAGCCTTTTAAAATCTTTTTAAATTCGATGAGAATATTTATAATTCCTTAAAATTTCTTAAAATTCTTACAAGTTTCTTAAAATTCTTTACCATATAACTCCACGAAAACATTATAATCCCTTAAAATACGTAAAAAATCTTTTAAAATTTTTGAAAACTTTTCAAATATCCCTAAAATTCCACAAAATCTTTAGAAAATCACAAAAATCTCGTGAAATCCTTTAAAATTCCACGAGGAACATTAAAATCTCTTAAAGTCACTTTAAAAAATAAAAATTTCTTTAAATTTTTACAAGTTTTTTAAAATCCTTTAAAATTTCTCAAGAAACTTTAAAATTCCTTAAAATTCTTTGAATTCCCCAAACTTCCTTAAAAATCTCTTAAAATTTCATGAAGTCCTTTAAAAATTCTACTAAATCTTTCATATATTATACAAATCTCTTGTAATTACTTTAAATTTTTAGAAACTTCTTAAAATTATTGAAAATGTTTTGAAATCATTAGAAGTCTAGAGAATCTCAAAGAATACCTGAAAATTATTTATAATCCTTCGAAATCCTAGGATAATTTCTAAAATTTGTTAAATAGGTAAACTATAAAACGTATTTAGTACGACAAAAATAACATAGTTAGCATAACTGTCAATATCTATTTTCCCTGACAACTACTCGCATTTCCCTGACTTCCCTGACTTCCCTGATATGTGGCCACCCTGATTGAAATACAGAGTGAAATTTATTTTTTCTACTCATTCTAAGAGGCCCCTCGGAGGCTCCTCGCAGAGGAGGAGGCCTCCCCGCAATGTGGGGTTTCGCTACTACATAGTTACGCCACTGGATTTCAAAAGATTTTTACAATTTTAAAAATATTTAGTAGAATTTAAAAGGATTTCAAAGGCTGTACATTTTTAAGGGCTTTCAAGAAAGTCGATTTTTAAAATATATTGTGGAATTTTTAGGAATTTGATGGATTTTTATGAGATTTCTAATAATTTTAAAAGATTTCAAGAGATTTTTCTAATTTTTTAAAA
>CAJFCP010000101.1:1272496-1292846 GCA_904066005.1 Synergus itoensis | reverse complement strand
TTACAATTTTAAAAATATTTAGTAGAATTTAAAAGGATTTCAAAGGCTGTACATTTTTAAGGGCTTTCAAGAAAGTCGATTTTTAAAATATATTGTGGAATTTTTAGGAATTTGATGGATTTTTATGAGATTTCTAATAATTTTAAAAGATTTCAAGAGATTTTTCTAATTTTTAAAAAATTTTGTAGAATTGTTAAGGATTTCATGGAATTTGACGATCTTTCTAATCTAAAAATTCTAGGAATTTTTAGAGATTTTCATGAATTTTAACGTGGATTTGAGAAGATTTATGAGTTTGAAAAATTTTGTGTAATTTTAAGGGATTTCGTGGAATTTTAAGATATTTCTCATACTTTTAATGGATTTTAAAGCATATAAAAGGGATTTTAATTGTTATCGTAGAATTTAAAAGAATTTCAAGAAGTTTTCGGAAATTTTAAGAGATTTTCACAAATTTCAATCGATTTCAAATATTTTCAAAGGTTTCTTGGAATTTTTAGAGATTTTAAAGAATTTTAACATAGATTATAAGAGATCAATGATTTTAAAGGTTATTCTGAATTTTTAAGTATTTTCAATCGATTATTCTAATTTTAAAAAGAATTTGTAAAATTTTCAAGGATTTCGTGGAATTTTATGAAATTTCTTAATGATTTTCAGAGATTTTAAATGTTAAGAAACTTCAAGAGGTTGCTAGAAATTTTTAAAGATTTTCACGAATTTTAATCATGGATTTCAAGAGATTAATGATTTTGAAGGTTTTCGTGAATTTTTAAGGATTTTCAAGAGGTTTCTAGGAATTTTTAAAGATTTTCACGAATTTTAATATGGATTTCAAGAGATTAATGATTTTGAAGGTTTTCGTGAATTTTTAAGGAGTTTCAAGTAAATGCGCGCGCAGAGCGCGCGTTCATTCTTGTTATCATAAAAGCATAAATTATTGAAAAAGGCGCAAGCTTTAGCACACGAATGACATTCTAGTAATTAACATCATTCTTTATTTTCATATTATTATTTTCAATTCTAATCTTATAATTTTTCCATCCTTTCTAATTGTTTCACAGGGAGATTGTACTACCCAATGGAAGAAAGGTTCGAGTTGTTCACACTGGCAGTTCTTCCTCCCCTTCAAGTTTGACGACCATAAGACCACCAAAGGCCATCTTCGATGAATTAACCAAAGGTGTACTTCCTCCAGGTGCAGATTTCGAAGTGATCAGACATAAGGAAGATGGAAAGCTCGAAGAAATTGGAAGAGTCCCTCTGTCTTCTCTTCCTCAGAAGAAGGTAACCTTCGTCGTTTTGGAAGAACAGCCAGATGGAAGTTACAAGGTTCAAGGTGTTAAGGGTAACTCGGAGAAGGATAGTTCAGTGGATGTGCAGTCTATAGTAGATAAAATTAAAAAAGGAGAACTTAAGCTACCGCCGAGTTCAGCGAATCCTTCATCGACCGCAAATTACTTTCCAACAACCACAACTCAATCAGTTGTTACTTCATTGAATGCCCTGGTAACTGGCTCCGAATCCACAACTGACAAGTCTCGATTTTCTTCAACTCCAAGACAGGGATCAAGGTTTGTTTCTAAATTAAAATATTTTACTCAGAAGTCGTTAAAGAAAACATTTCCTGCCTTGGAATTTAAATATTCTCAGTTTATGTTCTCCCTTTTGAGATCTATTAAAATAATTGAACATTTCAGCAGCCCTCACCAACTCGTATTTCTATATTGAAAATTGAGCAATATGTATACTAATTTCCTATCCAGAATCGCAAATGAAGTATATACATAGTTGAAAAAAGAGAACGTCATATTAAAAAATACTTGAATATTTCTTTCATTCGAGAAATAATTACTGTAATTCGCTTTAGCTAAATTGTTATTGTTAGAAAAAGTCGCGTTACGTTATTGAGTTTAAAATTTTAAGATAATAAAGTGGTAATAGAACCAATTTTCTCTATTGCCTTAATTATATAATTTATACACATTCTATTACAGCAATTTTTTGAAAGAAAAGAAGGAAATGCTGAAGTTGTAAAAAAATTATTGTTACAGCAAGGCCTCCTCGAATTACAGTTCCTACGTGACAGTGTCACCGAACTCGGTTTCTTCAACAGACAAGTATGTGACCTCGGCATCGTCTGTCTCCGGTCACGTTTATAACAGCCTTGGTTCATCAGATGGCAATTCAAGGTCACACGGTTACTCGAGTACAGCAAGAACTCCCTTCGCCCCAACCATCTCATCTAATAACGAGGACACGACGACAGAAAGATCATATTCCACGACCTACAGACAGCATCCTTCTCAATCTTCCCCCCATGTTCACTACGATTCACGACCTGTGACCTCTTCTCCAACGCCAAGGTCGATATACACCACGCCGAGGTCCATTTCTCCAAGTACTCTATCTGACAACCTCATTCATGAGGATAACTATGAAAGAAGTACCTCCACGCCACAAGAAGTCGTTCCCACGCCTCCTTCATCTTTTCCGGAAAGTATTTACGTTTTGCTCAGGAAAGAAGGACTTTTTGCTATGGCTAAATATTTGAGGCAATCAGGATTGGACACTGTACTGAATGAAACTGGTGAGTAAGGAATTTCTTATATGTACAACTGTACATATATTATAGCAGAATACCCTGGAAGTTTAATACCTAAGCTTCAAGTGACTTTAAGGATTTTCTAGGGATGTAAATATTTTCACAAATTTATTCGAAACGAATACATATCCCGGGTGGAGTTCCGAAAAGCTTAAACCTCTGATTTTCTCGAGACTCCGTATACTTATGTATTTTGATGCGCTGATTACGAAAATGATAGTGAAAATTGGTGACTAGGCATTTTTCATGATGAAACCATAAAAAACCATAAAGATCATGGTTTTTTGCAATTATCTCAGCTAATATGAAAAATAAAAAAAATGTCTCCAACAAAAGTTGTATTCCCTTTTACCATTCGCTTTGCCATTCCCTTTTACCATTCCCTTTGCCATTTTCCTTTTACCATTCCCTTTGCCATTCCTTTTTACCATTCCCTTTAACATTCCCTTTTGCCATTCCCTTTACCATTCCCTTTACTATTCCCTTTGCTATTTCCCTTTTCCATTTCCTTTTACCATTCCCTTTTATCATTCCCTTTGCCATTTCCCTTTGCCATTTCCCTTTACTATTCCTTTTACTATTCCTTTTGCCATTTCCCTTTGCCATTCCCGTTTACCATTCCCTTTGCCATTCCCTTTTACCATTCTCTTTGCCATTTCCCTTTTATCATTCCCTTTGCCATTCCCTTTTGCCATTCCCTTTTGCCATTTCCTTTTTCCATTTTTGGTTACCATTCTCTTTGCCATTTCCCTTTACCATTCCCTTTTACCATTCCCTTTGCCATTCCCTTTTACCATTTCCTTTGCCATTTCCCTTTTATCATTCCCTTTGCCATTCCCTTTTGCCATTTCCTTTTACTATTCCCTTTACCATTCCCTTTGCTATTCCCTGTGCCATTTTCCTTTGCCATTCCCTTTACCATTTCCTTTACCATTCCCTTTTCCATTCCCCTTTATCATTCCCTTTGCCATTTTCATTTACCATTCCCTTTAAAATAATTTTCTTTTACAATGATTTCCATTTAGAATGTTAAGACCCGTGGTATATGGGTTTATTTAAAATGAAAATAAATATATTTGATTTTCTCGAAAACTATCACTCGCAAAAAAAAATGTTTCAAACAAAAAATGTGTATTTCGATGGGTTCTACAACTTTTGTTGGAGACATTTTTTTTATTTTGCATATTAGCTGAGATAATTGCAAAAAACGATGATTTTTATGGTTTTTTATGGTTTCATCATGAAAAATGCCTAGTCGCCAATTTTCACTATCATTTTCGTAATCAGCGCATCAAAATACATAAGTATACGGAGTCTCAAGAAAATCAGAGGTTTAAGCTTTTCGGAACTTTATCCCCAAACAGTTTCATTCCAATCAAATCCGAAGGAATTTTCAATCCGAATTAATCCGAAACCCATTTAAAAGCAATCCGAACCCTCAATCCAAATTAATCAGAATAAATCCGCTAATCCGAATTAATACTAACTTTCAATCTGATTAAATCCGGTCTAATTAAATTCTGATTAATTAGGATTGACGGATTCATTCGGATTAAAGGTTCGGATTGATTTTGGATTGGCTTCGGATTAATTCGGATTGAAAACTTTCGTCGGATTAGATCGGAATGAAACTCTTTGGTTCGGACATAAATTCCGAAATGATTCGAATTCATTCGGAATGAATTTCTATCCGAAGCTTTAGCTAGAGATTATAACGAAGTTATTATTTCTTCGCGATAAAATATTTTTTTTGTTTTTATTCTCCAAGAGCGAATCGAATTTGATTTTGCCCAACTCTGGGATTTGATATTAAAGAATTTCAAAAGATTTCAAAACATCCCTAGCTAAAGCTTCGCATTGAAATTCATTCCGAATGAATCTGAATCATTCCGGAATTTGTGTCCGAACCAAACAATTTCATTCCGATCTAGTCCGAAGGAAGTTTGCAATCCAAATTAATCCAAAGAATCCGCCAATCCGAACTAATCAGAATTAATACCAACTTTCAATCCGAATAAATTCGGTAAATCCGAATGAATCCGGTCAATCTGGTCATTCAGGACTTTCAATCCGAATTAATCCGGTCTATCCGAATTAATCTTAATGATTCTGAAAAATTCGGATAAACTCGGATTTATTCGGATTGAAAGTTCTGATTAATTCTGATTAATTTAGTTCGGATACAAATTCCGGAATAATTCGGAAAATTTCGGATTGAATCGAATTGAATTTCAACCCGAAGCTTTCGCTAGGGATATCAAAACGTTGCAAATTGTGAATTTAATAATTTGGACTACCCTAGCGAAAGCTTCGGATTGAAATTCATTCCGAATCAATCCAAATCATTCCAGAATTTGTATCCGAACCAAACAGTTTCGTTCCGATCTAATTCGAAGGAAATTTTAAATCCGAATTAACCCGAAACCCATTCAAAAGCAATCCAAACCTTTAATTTGAATGAATCTGCCAATACGAATCAATCAGAATTAATACAAAATTTCAATCCGAACAAATCCGGTTAATCTGAATGAATCCGAACTTTCAATCCGAATGAATCCGGTCAAACTGATAAATCAGGACTTTCAATCCATGTGAATCCGAATGAATCCGGGCTATCCGAATCAATCTGAATGATTTCGAAAAATTCGGATAAACTCAGATTCATTCGAATGACCGGATTTATTCGGATTGAAACTTCGGATTAATTCGGATTAAAGGTTCCGATTGATTTTGAATGGGCTTCGGATTAAAAATGTCCTTCGGATTAGATCGGAATGAAACTGTTTGGTACGGATAAAAATTGCGGAATGATTCGGAACATTTCGGATTGATTCGGAATGAATTTCAATTCGAGGCTTTTGCTAGGGTATACCAACCATTCCAACTGCAGTTGGAAAAATTATTGGGTAATTACGTGTTCGAAAAGTGTACGTAATTTGAAATAAGATATAATATTTGAAATTTAATTTGAGATGAAGATTCAGTTCCGCATTCTGGAAACAAAGGTACGAAGAAATGAGAAATCGCTAGGCTTCTGATAATTAAAAGATAGGATGGAGAACGTTTTGAAACACCGAACTCAAGGGTCTCATTACTGCGGTGTACTGAATGTTGGTATTAAGTGTGCATTACACATGTACAAACGGACAAGCGAGCAGAATAGAAGACAACGTGTTGAAACTCGGTTAATGTCGAAATATCTAACGCGTGAGAACTTGATCAAAAGAAAGTGTTCACATGACGAATTTCTAGAAATGAATAGCGTCATTTGTAACTTAAAAAGCTTGCAAGCACCTCTTCTAAAGAAGCCTAATTAGATATCAAAAGGTGTACTTTTCTTTCGTTTAATCCAATTTGGAAAGGTGAAGTTTCTCTTTAGACTTTAGATCCTTAATGGGATTAAATGCTTGCGCGAAGAGAAACTTTTAAGTAACAAGCGGAGAAGAGATTTGGAAAAATCTTCCTCATTGTATACAATTTATTCTTTTCCGAAGATAAATATACTATCGAAGCATCAATTTATCTTTTCATTAGTTCATCTCTGCAAACTAATGTTATTTAAGCTAATTACCACTACTGAAATAATTTAATCCCGTCGAGTAAATGAGAAGTCAGAAGACCTGAATTTATTGAATTACATAGCTGTACAATCTGTACATAGTAAGTAAAAGAATAGTTTGAGAATTTATTGCAAGGTTTTTGTACTGATGTATATTACCAAGCTGTATGCCATTTATTGTGAGTTGATTTATTATTTCATTATAGTATCTGTCCAAAGTGAATTAACTGACTTTATATACAAATGCGTTTGTACTTTTAGTTCGATATATTTTAAATAAATAAATATATATACACGGTACGTAGTGACTTACAACACAATCTAGATTTCCTCTCTTCCTTTGCCATAAAGAATGCAATAACCTTGGAAGTCAGTAAATAAAATTTAAAACAGTAATTAATAGATAATTATCTTTCACCTCGAAAGATAGAAACAAAAAATTGACAATTAATAAAACATATAATGTCATCGAGACTGTCCTAGTTTATTACACTTACGAAATATTCTGCAACAAAGATATTATTTTAAAGATTTATGAAGCAATTAGGGTCAAAGGAATCGACTTTTCGAAAATAAAATGTCTGTAAATATGTGGGAAAATTCACCTGCATTAAAAATCCTAATTAATTAAATGGATTGGGATTTTAGAGTCGGACATAAATACAATATTAAGTTGTGATAAATTGTTATAATATTCCTTTTTTATTTTCAGGACCATACACAATATTTGTCCCAACTGACAAAGCGTTCAGAACACTTTTGGTACAACTTGGAGGTCCTGAAAAGGCTGAACAAAAATTTAAGGATAATCCTAGACTTCTTAGTGGAGTGAGTTTTAATTTAAACAAGAAATAAAAATAAAATATAAACTTTATATATCAATAAACTGTAAATCAAAAATCTCTTGTATCTTTACAGCTTATTTTGCATCACGTAATCCCAGGTGCCTTTAAGATCGACACTTTATTGGATGAAATGACCGGAGTTAGTTTAGCAGGAACACAGCTGCGAGTAAATGTTTATTCTATGCACGATCATGAGTGGAACGACGTCAAAGTAAGTTTCTAGACAATTCTAATGTAATGTGAAATCAGTTTATAGGGAAATGAGATTACAAAATACAAAAGTGTGTAGACACTTATATAAAGATTAAATATATAAAGATATAAAGGTTATTGAATATTTTCCAACATGTATTTTTGAGCAAGCAGGGTGTTTACTGACTCAACCGATTCAAATTTCGGGCGTTTTCCCGGGTTTTCAAGGCTAAATCCCTAATTTTCCAGGAAAGTAAAAACACATTTTAATGTTTCATCATAAATTTACTATTATGAACTTAGCATATTAAATCGACAAATCCAACATATTATAGAGTTTATTATATATTATTTATCCATACAAGAACGAACGCGCGCTCTGCGCGCGCATTTACTTGGAAATCCTTAAAAATTCACGAAAACCTTAAAAATCATTAATCTCTTGAAATTTCATCAAATTCCATGAAATCCTTAAAAATTTTACAAATTCTTTTATAAATTAGAATAATTACTTGAAAATACTTAAAAATTCAGAAAAACCTTCAAAATCATTAATCTCTTAAAATTTATGTTAAAATTCTCTCAAATTCTATGATAATAATTAAAATCCCTTTTATATCCTTTAAAATCCATTAAGAGTATTAGAAATATCTTCAAATTCCATGAAATCCCTTAAAATTCCACAAAAAATTTCAATCTCATAAATTTTCTGAAATCCACGTTAAAATTCATGAAAATCTCTAAAAATTCTTAGAATTTTTAGATTAGATATCTCATAAAAATCCATACAATATAAAAAATTCCACAATATCTATTAAAAATCAACTTTCTTGAAAGCCCTTAAAAATCTTTTGAAATCTCACCATAAAATTCGATGACAAACATTAAAATCTCTTAAAATTCCCAGAAAATTCTTGAAATTTTACGGTAACATTTAAAATCCTTTTATATCTTTAAAATCTGCTAAAACTATTAGAAATCTTTTATCAAATTCCATGAAACCCTTTAAAATTCTCACAAAATCTTTGAAATATCAGAAAAGACTCTTGAAATCACTTAAAATTATCGCATAAATCTCATGAAATTTCTTAAAACCCCATGAAACTCTTACAAACCTTTTGAAATCGCTTAAAGTAGAAATCTTTTAAAATTTTTAGGAACCTCTTAAAATTCGTCAAAATTTCAAAACATTTAGAAACTCTTAAAATCCCTTAGAATTCTTAAAAGTCTCTTAAAATTGCATAAATTCCTTTAGAATTTCACGAAATATCTTAAAATGCCATAAAAAGTTCTACGAAATTCCTCTCAAAAAATGTCTCGAAAATCTCAAATAGATTATAGTTTCAAATCTGATTGGATTTGGAATGACTTTGAATGAAATTGTAAGAAGAAAAATAAAACAATGCGCGAGTATCGCGTCTCTTGGTTTGCTAGTATTGTTATGTCTTAGAAATTATTATAACACATCTCTTAATTTTAAAAGGATATGAGAAATAGGAAATTTAGGTGGTTGTTCCTCTTTTTTGGATAAGGAAAAGGATTTCCCTATACCGGGATGAGGATAACCGCTAGATTTAAGAATAAATACTCTCAAGATTTTATAGTTAAAATGGACAAACGTTTATTGAGTGGAAAAATTTATAGGCTGGCCCCTTTCAAGACATCTCTGTTGATCTCGATCTGGAAAGAAGGGATAGAATTTAGTTTCTAATCTTCTTTCAGATAGATCTTTGACTTTTAAGAGAAAATTAATTAATGAAAGATTCTTACCTGTTTTTAAAGTTTGAGAAGAGTTGAAATAGAGTATGGATTCTCAGTATGATGTTGGTTGTGTTGATTCACTTGAGCACACTTAGAATTTGGTAGACTTCAAAGACAAACTGGACTTCACAGACTCAAAATTTAGAATAGAGGTGTAGCAGGTTCAGACTCCAAAAAACAGACTGACTCGTGTGATCCAGATCCTCTGTTTTTATGGTGTTTTTTACACATTAGTCATCGCTTTCCAAAATGGCCGCCATACATTGTCAAAGGGGGTTGACAGTTGAGGGGTCACTTAACGCACTAATTATGTTTTTTTATTTTTGGAGATGACACGAAGATGTAAAAGCTTTTAGGAAGATAGTTTCCCTAAATGTGTATAGACCAGGTAAATGGTTGAGACTAATTAGTGTGTCTGACAATCAAGATGAGAAAACTAGAAGGGTTTTCTCGTGGCGACAGGATGTAGATATCTAAATTGGTTTTAAATGGTTTTTACTTTGACATCTGAAACGGATGCAGATAATGGAATTACCAGTGATTTTCATCAAGGGTATACATTTCGTATCGTTTGAGAGATCGATATTTCAATTTTGACAAGTCGAAGTACATTAGTGAGTTTTAGAGATGATGGTAGATTTTATCAGTTGAAGTCTTAATGGGAAGACAATTGCTGAGTTAGATTTTACATTTGTGTGATTTTAGCTAATGCGAGTTTTCTAAGGGGGACGTAGCCTTTCTACGAATTGTCCTTGTTTTAGAATTACGTTTGTATTTGAAAAGAATATAATATTATTGATTATAAAACAATAAGTGTTACTTTCTAGCTAAGATATACGGATTACAAAGGTAGAATTAATATTAGGTCGCGGGACGCGAGAAATACATGAAGTAGAATTAAAAGTAATTAATATTAGATCGCGGCACGTGACAGTATTTATAAAAAAAAGTTTCCTTATATTTTATAAATGAAATAATTACAACATGTGTTTTGCTTTATAAAAAATAATAGTTAGATTGTTTTCAAAATTAACTACGTTTACAGTTGTATTGATGTTAATTGTGGTTTTTTTTCTCTAAAAAAATACCGTATTTATAGTTGTGTACAGTATTATTTGAAAAACTGGTTAATTAATTATTAAATTAATTTATTAATTAGTCATAATAAATTAGTTAATTGTTTATTTTTAATATTTCCATAACTCATTTCTTTGGTAGACATTATTTGTTATGACAGAAAACAAAAATAAGTTATAAAAGTAGGTACTTGAAAAAAAATTACAGGATTAAAAAAAAATTTCAGGCGTATTCCCGGTTTTTTCCCGGTATAAAAAATTCCAGACGTATTCCCGGTAATAGACACCCTGGCAAGTGAATTGGTACGATTAAAATTGTAGATGAATTGATTGAGATGTCTATTTTCTAATCGGCCATATTAATTATTTGAATTGAGCCATTTGTGGAAATATATTCGATATAGTGTGAGAATAAACTGCTTATTTATAGGTAACCACCATAAATGGGGCGAGAGTTGCCCCCAATAAGCGGGACATCGAAATTCCCCAAGGCATTGCTCATGCCATTGATAGAGTAATGTTCCCACTTCCGGTGGGCGATTTAGTGCAGACTTTACAGGCCGACCGAGAGCGAAGATTTTCAACTTTCCTCAAGCTCTTACATGCATCCGGTCTCGATGAAATGCTTTCGGGTAAGTTAATATACATATAAAAATATAAATGAATAAAATTGTCTAAAATTTATAACTGATTAATTGTCAAAGTAACAATTATTGTACAATTTGTTTTTAATAGATATATATTTTAACTTTTGTATTTATTTTAACTTTTTTATCTCCAAAAAAAGTACTAAAATTGAAGAAAAATAGTTAATTGGATGGGCTTTTAAATCTCATAGGCCCATTATAAGTATAAAGGGACTTTCTAAAAACCTGCATCATTTATTTGCTTCTCTGATTGTTAGTTGACTCAAGTCGATGATGGGACCTAAAAGTGACTTTTATTTTTCAATCATCTCAAGTTGTTATTTAGAGATTTTCTGTCATTTTGATCCCCGAATGGATTTAATAAAGACAATTCTAGGAGTGAAAGTAGAACAAACGAATTATTTCAAATGTTCGTCGTCAAATATGGGAAATTATAATAGACGAATGCAGCATTGTGATGAACAACCTGAGAAAGTTTACAGCGCGTGTCAATACGAGGAAAATGGAAAACAAATATAATATTTTTTTTATTGGAATATTTTAGGTTTAATTTTGTCTATAAAATCCTAGCAAAAGATTGAGAAAGTATGTGATGCTCTCGTTAAAAAAAAACGAAGTGTAATCAAGAAAATTCATCTTAGAAGACTAATTACATTATGTCGGGATGAATGTAATTTAAAATGTAAATATATATAGAATGTAATGCATTCTTGATTACAGTTTCAAATTGAAGTGAAGGAAGCTTCGAAATTCTTTTTTTTCATTTCAAAATTCTGAGTTTCAAATCGCAAAAATATTTTTCGTTACACCATTTTATTACAACATATATTTTATTACAACATTTTAGAGAGGACTTTTTTTTCGAAAGGAAAATTGAATTTGTTTTAGGATCGAAAACGTATACAGTTTTCGCACCGACAAACGCTGCATTCGTCGAGGCTGCGACTAAAAATGGAGGCATGTTATGGAGAGAATCTGACGGAGCAGATGCTGCAAAAGAAATAGTTACAAGACATATCATTCCCACAACCCTTTACACCGCAGGGATGAGGTATTACCACCAAAAAGAAACGCTTCGTGAAAAAACGCCGCCTATTCACATTCAAAAAACTGGAGGTGAGTGTGCAACTGTGCATAACAACTATAAATATTTGTAGATTCGTAATTAACTCCGCTGGAGTCTGCCACTAGAGTCAACGCAATTATACGAAAATTGAAACACTTTCATTCTTATTTATTTACTTAAAATTCAATGACTTAATTTGCAATTTGCATTTTAATTCGTTTAATTTCAGTATTATTAAACGAATTATGATTTTCATTATTTATCACTATGAAAACTAGTTAGAGAATCATTAGTAGAGACTCATTTGTCGATTATTGTTATTATTTCAATTCAAGCGCAATATGCTATCAAATGAAAAATAAAAGGGTAATAAATCACGAGCTTGTAAATTTTAAGTGCTCAAATTTTTAGTAAACGTTTCGTGTTTCACTGGAAACGCTTCATTGCTTTTTCACTCCTCGGTTGAAAAAAATGGTGCAAATAATTAGTGACGGCACGATATTCACTCACGGAATGGTTCATGACCTCTACAGATGATTTCAATTCAAAGTACCATCGCGAAGTAGCACCTTTTATTCTCTTTAGAGTTCTTGTAAACTCATTGCAGAACAATTCTCTTTCTTCAACCAATCCACTATCGTAAACAGCAACATGAAAGGTCGTAAATCACATTTATTTTCTTCTACATTATTACATTTATTTCCTTCTAACATTGTAAATTTAAAATTGCAATAACTACAAGAATAGAGGTTTTGCAGGCTGATATTTATACTGCACTTTATTTTTATTTCAATTTTTTATTTCCCAATTCTGGAAATTAGTTTATATAACGAATAAACTTCAATTCTTAAACTTTTATTCAATTCGTTGTATCGTCTCTTGAAAAGAAATCTGATCTTTTAAAAGATCTTCTCTCGTTTAGTATGTGAATCGAATATTTGTAATACCTACAAAGTAATCGAGTCGGAAATGGGTCGGTGAATGTCCAAGATTGCACGACTTCAGCTGCAGGACATTGCACAGTACGCAACTCAAACTGTTTATTATGTATCAACTACTTATTTCCAATTGCCATATTTATTATCGACAGTAACGTCTCAAGAAAAGAAAAAATTTCCTTTGTAAATAGAAGCACTTTATAATTTTATGGAAATCATCTATTCAACAATCTCATTTTCAAATTCACGTTCATTCAGAAATCAAAGACAACACTGAGAAAACTCTATGGTTGTGACAACCACAGAAATAGTAAAATATGGTATAACTAATAATTTTCGGTTACCACATCTACGATTGTGGTTACCCTATTGAAAAACTTGACGTAAAAAATGACGTAAAAAATGACGTAAAAATAGACGTAAAAAATTACGTCAAAAATGAGGTACAAAATGAAGTCAAAAACGACGCAAAAAATGACATCATATAGGATAGTTTTTGACGTCACTTTTTACGTCATTTTTTACGACATTTTTTACGTCATTTTTTTTTTCTTAATTAAAAAAACATTATAAATCTATTTATTTTATTTCTTTCGGGGAACTGTAATAAAAACGCAATTGAGTAGCACAAACTTATTAATAGATGCCAAAGTTGAAGGCTTAGCATGGTAAGCCAGGATGAAACTTGTGTGGAAGTACTTGTCGCAGAAAATTTATTATTTACGATCGAAGTTAAATAAATAAATAAATAAATAAATAAATAAATAAATAATTAAATAAATAACAGTTAATAAATAACAAGTTTGTGCTACTCAATTGCGTTTTTATTACAGTTTCCCGAAAGAAATAAAATAAATAGATTTGTAAAGTTTTTTTAATAAAAAAAAAAAAAAAATGTAAAAAGTGACGTAAAAAGTGACGTCAAAAACTATCCCAATTCGTGATGTCATTTTTTACGTCGTTTTTGACTTCATTTTTGACTTCATTTTTGACTTCATTTTTTACTTCATTTTTGACGTAATTTTTAATGTAATTTTTTACGTAATTTTTTACGTCAAGTTTTTCAATAGGGTTGCCAAAACCACAAGTCTTACGTGACAACAACCACAGCTATGTGGCAACTATTATGAAATAGTTGTGGCAACTATTTAATAAAAGTTGCGACATAGCTATGGTTGTTGTCACATAATAGTTGTGGTTGTGGCAACCACAATCGTGGTTGTGGAAACCACAATCGTGGTTGTGGAAACCATAAATTGAGGGTCTGGATTCTATAACCACGCATAAAATTCGCTTGGCCGTTTCAGACCTCCCGAGTTGGCCCCTGATGTCTTCAAAATCGATTTCGAAAATAAAATTTTTTAAGGGGTAACACCACTGTAAACGCCAAAAAAAACACGTTTTTTCAAGAATTTTTTTTTTATGGAAGAAAAGGGAATACAATTATAATGATTTGGGAAGTTATTATTTATATATTGAACTAAAAAATTATAAATTTTCAATAAAAAATGTTACAAAATGGCAGCACTGGAGACATTTCCGTAATGTGTGTTTTCTTGGAGGAGTTCCGCGGCACGCAGCACACAGGGTGCAAAATTTAATGTGGAACGAAATAAAAAATTTTTTCTTAATCTACTTGAGAATAGCTAGAGAAACACGTAAGGGATTTAAAAAATATTGATTTTTGTGTAATTGGCAAGCATTTGAACAAAAAACTCATTTTTGGGCCAAAAAAAACGGCACTTAATTGTTTATAACAATTGTTTAAATTAATTTATCGAAAATCCCCTACGTGTTTCTCTTTGAAATGTTATTATAAAGATGTAGGAAAAACCCTGATTAAAAATATTGAAAATTTTTTGAGTTATGCTGCGTGCCGATTTCAAAAAACGTGTTTTGAGAAAAAAGCGTTTAAAGTTTTGAGATATGTAATAAATACATTGCGGAGCGCCCGGCACGCTCAGTAAAAGGGCTCGAAATTTCAATGAAATCGATTTCGAACACGTATAAAACCTTTTGTCCTTTATTCTACAAGGTTCAAAGAATTTTTTAAGCTAATAAAAAAAAATCGATTTTTTGAAATTTCTACAATGGTGTTACCCCTTAAATATATATATTTAATACATATATAATATATTTTATATATATAAAAAATTTTATTTTCGAAATCGATTTTGAAGACATCAGGGGCCAACTCGGGAGGTCTGAAGCGGCCAGGCGAATTTTATGCGTGGTTATAGAATCCGGACCCTCAATTGTATAGTTATACCACATTTTACTATTTCTGTGGTTGTCACATCTATAACAGTTTTTTCCGTGTTAATCAAAATAAATCTTACGTAAGCCGTGGGTGTAATGAGAAAAGAAATTTCACAAAAGATATGTGCATGTGAGCATTGCAAAATCTGCACGACAATTCCGCCTCAATAACAAGTTCAAAATCTCAGGCCCTCGACTCACGATATTGTTAAATGACTTTCTGGAGATCTGAATTGTGAAACATAACATAAGATATCGACAAAAGTGTTCTGATGATTTGTACGACTGCAATTGCGGAAATCTAAATAATAAGGGAAACTCTTCTGGTGAAAGTGGCTATATATATACATATATATACATATGTATTGCGTAGAGATTCTTCAGAAATTCAAAGTGATAGATAGTTCGGGATATTTTATATCTCAGACGCATCGCAAAATTCCTCGGGCTCCCCCCTTAAATTCCTTGTGCTGCAGAATAACTCACTATAATGAGGCTAAAAATTGCTTTTCTGATCAGCACGATATCGCCTTATTTGCACAGATTTGTCCATAGTTTATGTAGACAGAAGAACGACTTACTCGAGTTATAAGAATGTCTGTAAAATATTCATAATGTTGTAAAGAAGTAAAAGTTGAATCGGAAAGGACGTTGGTCTATTCAGATTGATTCAATGATTATCATTTTATACTGAAGTATCAGACAATATTTTTTCCTATAGGTAATTTTGCATTCTTATAAATATAGATTGCTACATTTACATTAATAAATTTCCTAAGTATCTATAATATTAAGATGCTGGTTAGACACTAACAGGGTTTTAACCAAATATAGATGCTGAGGAAAAGTATGAAAACTTGGCAAATATTGAATAACTCTGGTTGACTCTGGAAGGAATAAGGAATCCTAGCGAAAGCTTCGGATAGAAATTCATTCCAAATCAATTCTAAATTTTTCGAATTATTCCGGAAATTGTATCCGAACCAAACAGTGTCCGAATTTATCCGAATTTTTCGAAAGCATTCGGATTGATTCGGAAGAATGGATTCATTCGGATTCATTCGGATTGAAAGTTTTTATTAAATCTGATTAATTCAGATTGGCGGATTCGGATTAGATCGAATTTAAACTATTTGGTTCGGATACAAATTCCGGAATGATTTGGAATAAAATCACCAATCCGAATTATTCAGAATTAATCCGAATTTTCAATTGAAATAAATCCAGCCGACTCGTATGAATCCGAATTTATCTTAATTTTTTGGAATCGTCCGGATTGATTTGGATAGAACGGATTAATTCGGATTTATTCAGATTAAAAGTCCTGATTGACCAGTTTCATGCGGATTGAAAGTTTCGATTCATTCAGATTGACCGGATTTAATCGGATTAATTCTGATTAATTCGGATTGGCGGATTCATTCAGATTAAAGGTTCGGATTGCTTTTGAATGGGTTTCGGATTAAAAACTTACTTTGGATTAGATCGAATTTAAACTATTTGGTTTGGATTCAATTTCCGGAATGATTCGGAATGAAATCACCAATACGAATTAATTAGAACTTATCCGAATTTTCAATCCGAATAAATCTGGCCAATCTGTATGAATCCGAATTTATTCGAATTTTTCGGAATCATTCGGATTGATTCGAATAGAACAGATTAATTTGGATTGCAAATTTGGATTCATTTGGATAGACTGGATTTATTTGGATTGAAAGTTATGATTAATTCTGATTAATTCGGATTTATTCGGGTTAAAGGTTTTCGATTGCTTTTGAATGGATTTCGGATTAATTCAGATTAAAAACTTCCTTTGGATTAGATCAAATTTAAACTATTTGGTTCGGATACGAATTTTGGAATAAATTTACTAATCCGAATTAATCAGAATTAATCCGAATTTTCAATCCGAATAAGTCCGACCAATCCGTATGAATCTGAATTTATCCAAATTTTTCGTAATGATTCGGATAGAACAAATTAAAACAGATTCATTCGGGTTTATTTGAATTGCTTTTGAATAGATTTCGGATTAATTCGGATTGAAAACTTCCTTCGGATTAGATAGGAATGAAACTGTTTGGTTCGGATATAAATTCCAGAATGATTCGGATTGATTCGGAATGAATATAAATCCGAAGCTTTTTCTAGAGAAAGATACCAGGGTGTCTAGTGATCAGGGAATTGGAAATTCCCGGGTTTTTCCCGGGTTCCTCCTGGTCTTTTCCAGTCTTTTCCCGGTCAAATTCTATAAAATCCTTTAAAAAACATAAAAATTTTTTTAAGTCCCTCAAAAAAATACCCTGACAAATTAAAAAATTTTTTAAATCCCATAAAATATTTTTAAAGTCGTAAAAATCTCTTGAAATCTGTTCAAATTCGTAAAAACCTCTTAAAATACCCAGAAACTTCTTCAAATTCTTTAAAATTATACGACACATTTAAAAATCCTTTAAATCCTTTAAAATTCATTAAAAGTATTAGAAATTTTGTCAGAATCGATAAAATTCTTAAAAATTCCATACAATCTTTTAAAAATCACAAAAATTTCTTTAAATCCCTTGAAATCCCTTGAAATCTCATAAAATTTCATAAAATCATTAAAAATGCTAATAGAGTCTTTTAAAAGTCATAAAAATTTCTTAATTCTCCTAAAATTCTTGGAAATTCCATGACATCTTTAAAAATTCCTTAAAATTCTCAGAAAAAATAAAATTTCGAAATTTCTCGAAATTCCACGACAAGACTTAAAATCCCTTAAAATCCCAGAAACTTCTTAAAATTCTTTAAAATTCTATGATTTTATGATTTAACTTCATTTTAAAAATGAAGTTAAAAATGAAGTAAAAAATGAAGTCAAAAACGACGTAAAAAATGACATTATGAATTGGGATAGTTTTTGACGTCACTTTTTACGTCATTTTTTACGTCATTTTTTTTAAATTAAAAAAACTTTACAAATCTATTTATTTTATTTCTTTCAATTGCGTTTTTATTACGCAATTATTTTTCAATTTTTTTTTCAATTTTTTTTCAATTGCGTTTTTATTACAGTTCCCCGAAAGAAATAAAATAAATAGATTTATAATTTTTTTTTAATTAAAAAAAAATGAAGTAAAAAATGACGTAAAAAATGTCGTAATAAATGACGTAAATTTTTTGCGTCGTTTTTGACTTCATTTTGTACCTCATTTTTGATGTAATTTTTTACGTCTATTTTTACGTCATTTTTTACGTCATTTTTTACGTCAAGTTTTTCAATAGGGTATTAAAATACCTTTTTATCCTTTAAAATACATTAAAAGTATTAGAAATATCATTAAATTCCATGAAATCCTTAAAAACTACATAAAATCTTTTAAAAATCAGAACAATCTGTTAAAATTCCTTAAAATTATTAGAAATCTCATGAAATTCCACAAAATCTTTTAAAAATCATAAAAAAACCTCTTGAGTTCTCTTAAAATTCTTCGATGTTTCATGAAAACATTTAAAATCCCTTAAAATTCCCTAGAGTTCTTAAAATTCTTTTAAAATTTTATGAATTTCTTTAAAATTCCGCTCTAAAAAGGTGATGTAACAAAATTTCTTTAAAATCTCCAAGATGTCTAGTGATCAGATAATTTGGAAATTCCCGGGTTTTTCCCGGTTTTTTTCTGGTCAAATAAAATTCCCGAGTTTTTCCCGGTTTCCCGGTCGACTAGACACCCTGGATACCTAAAGCTTCGTTTGGTCACTACTTTGTATGAATAAACTATTTTGTATAAATTTTGATCTGCATCCGAGATAAAATTATGAAGAAATATGTTGCAAGAAAGATATTGTATAATATAATTTGTTCCATCAGGAAATGAACTTTTGGAATAAGTGAACGACTGAACAATGCTTAAGTAATTATATATATACAAATAACAACATGTGAATTATTTTCACAATCAACTTTATAGATGAAAAATCGAATTGTTATACTCATGAAGAGAAACGCGATGGCAATTAGTAAAATTGAAGCAGGTAATAATGATGAACTATTGATGAACATGAATTCATTTCAATCAGCACCAACAGTGCGTAACACATTTGATAATAGACTCACTTCCGTTGAATTTGAACTTGCCACATGACAAAGTTCAATCAGTCTTCTCTCCAACAATAAATTGATTTTTAAAGTGTGCCACATGCCATTGAAATCTCGCTTTGCATCCTATAAGTCCCAAAAGTAAACCACCGTAATTACACAAAGATGAAACGCTTCACTGAAATTCCGTTTCGAAGCAACAAATTCCTGTCCATCGCTGACAAACTCAAGCAATTTCTTTTTGTTTCACAATGGAGAGAGTTAAGAGATCATTTAAAACATACGTAAAACAATCTATTTCAAAGAAGAATTTTAGAAACAAGCAATATTAAAATAGCGTGGGATTCATAAAAAACTAATATCATGTCGATTAAAATAAGCAGTAATTAATCAGAGAAGTAATCTTCTCGTTTTTGCATTCCTTTTACTAAAAAGATTCAGAGGATTGAAATTTGAAATCAAAGAATTTTAAAATGTTTTAAGGGATTTCTCCTAATATTCCTGAAGAAGATGAAAACATCAGTCGAACTTGAAATTCATACTTTTTTTGTTATTTTAAGAATTCCCTGCTTAAAATTTCGAATCAATTCCGGATTAGTTTCGGATAAATTAATCCGAAGAGATCCGGAATTTAGACGGAATCTTTCCGAAGTTTGTCAGATTTCATCCGATTTCTGTCCAGAAATAAAATTTGATCTGAAATAAATCCGCAATTGCCTGGAATTTATACGAAATAAAGAATCAAATTATTTTCATCTACATATAAATCTAGAATTCATCCGTTTCTGTTCGGAATTTGTCTGAGCATAAATTTCAACCCGAAAATAGTCCGATTCCGTCCGGATCTTATATACGAATTAAAAAATCAGTTGAATTTATTTGTAAAGTGGAATCTGGAATTTATCCTTTTTTTTCCGGATTTTGTCTGCAAATTATCTTGAATCCGAAATTATCCGTCCGGATCTTATACGAATTAAAAAATCAGTTGAATTTATTTGTAAAGTGGAATCTGGAATTTATCTGTTTTTGTCCGGATTTTGTCTGAGAATAAACTTTAACCCGGAATTAGTCCGATTCCGTCCGGATCTTATACGAATTAAAAAATTATTTGATTTTTAGTGTAAAGTGGAATCTGGAATTTGTCCGTTTTTGTCTGGATTTTGTCTGAGAATAAACTTTAACCCGGAATTAGTCCGATTTCGTGCGGATCTTATACGAATTAAAAAATCAGTTGAATTTATTTGTATAGTGGAATTTGGAATTTATCTGTTTTTGTCCGTATTTTGTCTGAGAATAAACTTTAACCCGGAATTAGTCCGATTCT
>CAJFCP010000101.1:1206545-1272317 GCA_904066005.1 Synergus itoensis | reverse complement strand
TTATTTGTAAAGTGGAATCTGGAATTTATCCGTTTTTGTCCGGATTTTGTCCGAGATTTATCTTGAATCCGGAATCAGTCCGATTCAGTCCGGATCTTATACAAATTAAAAAATCAGTTGAAATTATTTGTAAAGTGGAATCTGGAATTTATCCGTTTTTGTCCGGATTTCGTCTGAGAATAAACTTTAACCCGGAATCAGTCCGATTAAGTCCAGAACTTATACGAATTAAAAAATCAGTTGACATGACCGGATACAATCCGGATTCAACAAATCAGTCAGACCGTGGAACTTTCGGATTCTACCGAACAATTTACGGATGCATTATAATTTCGGATAAAATCCAGATTCCGAAATTTATCCGAAATTGTCCGGGACATTATCCGGTTTTTGTCATCCAGATTCTATCCGATCATGTACGAAAATTGTCCGGAAGAAGTAGTAATTAAAAGCTACTTCATCCGGACAATTTTCGAACAAAACCGAATAGAGTCCGGATGACAAAAACCGGATAACGTCCCGGACAATTTCGGATAAATTTCGGAATCCGGATTTTATCCGAAATTTTAAGCAGGATTGGCACAGATTTTCATAGATTTACATAAAAGCACTTTCACATCATTTTCCATATTGTGTTGTATTTTAGAGTCATTAATAGGGATTATCCGCTCTTGAAATCCTGGTACATCCTTAAAACCTTTTGAATCTATCTTTTTTTTCCTTGCATCATCCAGGGATGATGATCTGCATGATTTGGCCAAGAGCCCATTAACGTCATGAGAATGCAAGTGAGCGACCATCAACCAGGAAGTTTCTAGTCGGATCATGTTTCTACTATTTCTCTTTCGTTTCATTTATGCACGAAGGGAAGCACGTTAGAAACTTTCTTTATTTCATTTCTTTTATATTATTTCCTCACCTGATGTAGTGTACGTGATAAATAGGTTTGCTTGTAAAGGTATATTATATTATTGATCAGGTGAGGTGAAGGTGAGGAAATAAATTCAAATTGTCTTTCCTCGCCGACATTATGGAAGCTATTTTTATTATTTCATATTATTTATATGTACGGGTTTTCGATACTTCCTGCGATTGTATAGAAATCGAATGAGTGACTTTGATGTGCATAATTCTGTTTTGCATGGAAAAAGTCAATTTATCTCTCATATGTTTATTCTCGCGAAAATATTCATGCAAAATTAAACGTGATTAGAAGGTGCTGACTCAATATGCGGAAGTCGTTAACAACTTATTTAGAAAGAAATATTTCTAGAGCCAATATCGAGATTCTTTTGTAAAACATAAATAAATCTACATGATTTATTTCTTTGTTGGGAATTATAAAAATAAGAGGTTTTTCTCGTTGGTAATCCTATCTTAAAAAAGTGGTGTCACGAAATGTCTCGAAAATCTCGCATACATTGTTGTTGCAAACCTCATTATGGCTTTTGAATGACTTGAAGTTGAAAGAAGAAAAACAAATTAATAATGGCGCAAAACAATTTCACGAAAACCTTCGAAATCCCTTAAAATTCGTTAAGATTTCTTAAAACTCCCAGGAATCTCTTAAAATCCATTAAAAACCCACAAAAACCTCTTGGAATTTCTTAACATTTAAAATCTCCTAAAATCTTCAGAAGTCTTATCAAATTGTATGAAATCTTTAAAAATTTATACAAAATCTTTTAAAAATTAGAAAAATCTCTTAAAATTTTACACCTTTCGAAATCCTTTAAAATTTTTCAAAATCTTTTAAAAATATTATATGATTTGAAATTCCTCAATAAAATTACCTCATTACCTGACAAACTTCAAAATTCTTTAAACCCCATAAAATATTTTAAAACTCATAAAAATCCCTTGAAAGCTCTTAAGATTTGTGAAAAGCTTTTAAATTTCCTAGAAATGACGCCATTTAAAATCTATTAAAATTATTAGAAATCCTTAAAAAAAATTCGTTAAAATCTCTTTAAATATTCTTAGAAACCTCTTGAAATTCCTTAAAATTTGTGAAAATATCTAAAAATTCTTAGAAATTCTCAAAAAATTCCACGAAATCCTTAAAAATTCTACAAGATTTTTTAAAAATCATAAATATATCTTGAAAATCATTAAAATTATTAGAAATCTCATAAAATACCATGAAATCCTTTAAAATTTCACAAATTTTTTATAAAACTCATCAAAAACTCTTAAATTCTCTTAAAATGCCTTAAAATCCCTTAAGATTTCATGAAATCCTTAAAAATACACAAAATCTTTTAAAAATCAGAAAAACCTCCTTAAATCCCTAAAAATTTGCGACGATAACTTTCAAAATCCTTTTAAATTCTACGAAATCTCTTGAGTCATAAAAATCTTTTGAAATCCCTCAATAAAGTTACCTGACAAAATTTAAAATCTTGCAAAATCTATACAACATTTTAAAAGTTAAAAAAATCTCTTGAAATTCGTTAAAATTCCTGAAAATCTCTTAAAATTCGTAGAAATGTTTGGAAATTTCTTAAAATTCTACTATAATATTCCCTTTATATCCTTTAAAATTCATTAAAATTATTAGAAATCTCATCAAATTCCATGCAATATTTAATATTTCACAAAATTTTTTATAAATCATAAAAATCTCATTGAAATATCTTAAAATTTTTCCAAATTTTATAACATTCAAAATCCATTAAAATCCTTTAAAATTCTTTAAAAAATTTCTTAAGGGCGTTGGACCCAAGTGTTAAACTCAAAATTCCATTCTCTATTTTACTCAACGAAAATTATAGATAAATATTTTTTCGCTCTGTAGCGCTAATCTTTTTAAAAATATAAGACTGCATACAGAGCGAAAAAATATTTAATTTCGATACTTTTTGTATAAAACAAAGAATACAAAATCTAATTACAAAATTGAATATTTTTATTTTACTTAAAAAATATTTAAATTAGATATTTTCTCGCTCTGTACACATAATTCTAGTTAAAAATTGATTAATTCTACAGAGGGAAAAAATTTCAAATATAATATTTGTTGAGTAAAATGAAGAAATCGAAGTTTTAGATTAAAACTTGGCTCCAACACCCTTAATATTGCATGAATTCCTTTAAAATTTCACGAAATATCCTGAAATCCCTTAAAATTCTACAAAATCACTTAGAAATTCTAAAATTCTTTTGTATTGGGCTTTGAATGACTTGAAGTTTTAAGAAGGAATACAAAATAATCGCGCGCCTAGCGCGCGTTTTAGTTTACTAGTATTGTAAAATGTTATGTCATTCCGAAACATTAAATTGGTTCATTTGCACAGTATTTTTCAATTTAATTCCGCAACTTTGAAGATTTTGTACCAAATTCAGAAGCGTTACTTCACACTTGAATTCCAGCGGTCTACCAATTAACCTACTTGCTCGCGACGTGTTAATTTTCTGCATCGTCGTTAACGTCTTCACGGATATGCGTGCGTGCATAATATATTTACATGCGCACATTTTAAAATAAAATAATGAAAACAGATGTGAATACACATTCAACTATAGATGAAATTTGATCTTGTGTTCGACTTTCAACGATTTTATGGCGATGGAAGTTGCGAATCTGTATTACTGAACGAGTTTTTAGTTCTTTTAGAAAATACATAATAATTTTTTTGTTTGTTTCAGGACGAATCCGAATAAATGATGCTCATATGGTAACGTACAATGTGCCAGCTACGAATGGAGTTTTGCACGCGGTTGACGCAGTTTTGTAAAAAGAAAAGAAGAAAAGTGAATGCCAGTTACCGGCGATTGTAAAAAAGCCAAACAAATATAGCTCTAGCGATGATCTTCGAATGTAAATGCAATCTTGACTGAAAGAATTACTATATGTAAATGTAATCATTATTTCAAATTCAGATCAATTTTTAATAATTGATATTGAAATGATGAAAATTTAATTCAATTGCATCTCTAATTATTTAATATTTAATTCACGTCGTTTACTAACACAATTATTTTTAATTGACACGGTGCAATTACTTGTTCACTAATTAAACCAACATCTAGATATAATTTCGTTAGCATTAGTAAGACTATCGAGATGCTACTTTTGTTATTAAAATTTTCGTAATACTATTGGTCAAGATTGTTCCTCTCGTATTTATTGAGAAACGCAAGCAAAAGTGCTCGTCTGTTTCAATAAATTTCAATTGGGAAACTTTTGTCGCTAATCTAAAATATACGAGCCGATCATCGGAAATTTCGAGCTGACATAAAATGCCATATGTGCTGTACGAAATCGAGAAGGAAAAAAATGAGCGTATCTATAAATTGCGGATAGTTAAACGTATGCGTATTACTAATTTATATATCATACACAACATCGTACAAACTTAAGCACGCATTTACGTACATGTACTCGATTTAAGACATACCACTATCGGTTTTAAGGTAGCTTGTATACAATATTTTATAAATAAATGTACAGAATTTTTCAGGAAATTTTTGAGTCAGAAATCCAGTTTAAAAATGTTTTTCAAATATATATATATATTATTCTATAAAGCTTTATAGCTTTAAAATTTAATCCAAGAAATATGTACAAATAATCGAATTCAATTGCACAGCTGAAAGATTCCTCTTTCACATACACGATAAAACACCGTGTAACGAAGGTTAATATCTAATAATTCGTTTTATACTTTTTTATTTCAACCATAATGTGGTGAATGTTAGTTAATTGCGGCCGCGCATTGCTAGGCAGGATTTTATGGAATCTGTTGTAATACTGAACCAATTGCGTCATTGCCCGTTGCACCAGGGTCGTTCCAAGTACCAGGCTAGGAAAGGATCGCAAAACTTCGCGATTAATCTCTTCGAGAGCTCGTTTCCAATTGTTCGTAAAAGATTGCACTAGAGCAAGTGCTTTACCCTCCTGTCTTTTCAAATCGTCTGTTTGCCCTTTTTCGATAGACGCTTCAGATTCCTTGACCAGCTGCATTATACCACCGAAGTGCGGACTCAAGACTTCCTCGACATATTCGGAAGAACGGGCGTTTAATTGTTCCCTGAAACTTTCAGCTTCTTTCGAGTTGTCCCTTGTTCGCTCCTAAATTTTTTTTTTTTTTTTTTGTTTAGATGTTCAACTTACAGTGACAACTTTTAAAATAGTTTTCTTACCATTAATACTCCAAGAATAAGATCGTAATTATTGATGAGAAAGACTAGTTGTTGAGTTCGTTGTGGGAAAATAGCAGCCATTCTCAACAAAAAGCACTGAACAGCTTCTCTCAATTCTGCTAAAAGTTGAGTGGCCCCTTCGCAGGGAAATCCTTCACTAACTCCAACCATAGCAGCACTGAATTCTGCATATCTTCTAGTAATCTGTTATCCGCATATTAATAATCATTGAGCAGAATATATAAACAGAAACCTCTCATTTTGTAACCTTTAGAAAATATTATACTTACGTAATGTGGTCCCGTTTCCTTGCTAAATTTAAGAGGATCACAGTCTTTTATACTCTGAATGTTTAGTTGAAAGACATGCTCAAATCTAGGCCAAATGATGGAGGAGACATTGTCCCAATATTTGTCCAAAGCTGGTACCGCCCGTTTATGACACGTCAACTGATATCGCATTGCCAAATGCAGACAAAGAAAAAGTGCAATCGTGTCGTAACAATCATCAACGAATGACTGCAGATTCTTTAACATCATACTTAACGTCTTTCCCATTACCTGAATCAAAGTTTGTTAAGAATTCAGATTTCTGAATGCATGAATACAAATTTAAAGTCAAAGCCATTAACTAACCTGATTGAAAACGTCCATCGCTTGCGAGCCCCGCACTTTGAAAAATTCTGTTAAGAATAAATATTCACGGCAGGCATTATCGACCAAAGCATACTGCTCGCTTCTGAATAAGGCTTCGTAATGATACTGAAAGGACAATTTTAAAAATAATAATCATATTATATTATTATTTGTTTCATTGTAATTAAACTGTAAATTAAAGAACTTGAAGTGGAATTCTTTACTCTTATTTTTGATGCCGTGTGCGGAACAATTATTGGAGCTTCCAGTTGAGAATTTAAGACATCGCCTCTGGTTCCGATAGAAAATACAGTGCCTCTGTGTTTCAGGGAACTTTTATGGAAAATTCCTCTACCTGCTGTATCCTCGACACCCATTAAATCATCTTTGGAGGCTCCTTCTTCGAACTGGACATAAATAATTGTAATTAGAAGACCGTACTGAAAAGTATATATTTGATTTCGAAAGTAAGACAAAAAATACTCACTTGTAACTTCATTAGTCTCGATGAGTAAGATTTGAAATACGAATAATAAATCTTGCTCATCGTATCCACATATTCTCCACAAATTTCCTCGGCTACGTTTCTCTCGTTAGAGAGAACGAACTCAAAGAAAAATTTGTACTTCAGCATATTATTCTGAGGAACTTGGTAGTTTGTCATAGGTTTTCTAAATTTATAAACCTGCTCCAAAAGGTATGTTCGTATTTTGGTCATTGCCTTTACTTTCAGTTTTTCTAAAATATCTTTTACATCTAAACAAGATTTTGCCTCCTTGAAACTTTGTTCTTTAACGAAATTGATTTTGTGATTGAGATTCTTTAGTTGTTCTAAGAATTCTGTTTCCGTTACGGGACAGTCCATAATACCTCTGAAAAATAGAGAATTTTCTGTGTTACTATAAAACTTCATTTATTAGATCAAACTAAGGTTATTCTTACGCTATAAGGGCTTCGGATACTGTCATGTCTTCGATAAATTGACTAAGTGGTCCACGAATTATCTGACGATTCGATAACTGTTGGCTCATGGCCACGGATTTACGTTGTAAATAAAGAATCTCAGAGCTGATACTCCCAAGATCTGATTGGAAACCTAAGAGCATCGATTCCATTTTCTAGAAATGAAGGAAGAATCGATACAAAAAGAATAAATACCAGGAAACAAAAACGGAGCAAAAGCTTCAACTAACCTCCAAAATATTATCGCAAGCTGTAATTTGATTGTGTAAACTCGCTATGTTTTGACTCTCTTTTATATAATCTTGAATGGACTTGTTTTCTACTTCCTTGAGTTCCTTTTCGATTTGCCTGGAATATTGTCGAAGATCTGTTCCAGTTTTGAGTACCTCCTGCACAACATCATCTTCGAGGTCGTGAGGTAATTGTGCTTCATTATCATCGAAAATATCACTTTCCAGCGACATTCTTAATAAATCAGAAAATCTATTTAATGTACTTTTTTATTAATTCTTAACAGACGTCAAATGTTATTGTATACGATCAAAAAACATCTGTCAAACATTGCAGATCTATTAGATTAAATCCCACTCCAAAAGCATCCAAAAGTCTGCCCCCCAAGCTACTTTATCGACGGCCCTGAGACTGCTCACTGACTTTCCGTTCAAGAAATTCTTCCATTGGCTGAAATTTGAATCGCGCGCCAAATTTTGACCAATAGCACCACAATTGGCTTTTCGCTAGAGAAATACTGCCATTGGTCAAAATTTGGCGCGCGATTCAAATTTCAGCCAATGACAGAATTTCTTGAACGGAAAGTCAGTGAGCAGTCTCAGGGCCGTCGATAAAGTAGCCTGGGGGGCATAAAGGGGCTCCCCCCTCGAAATGATAAATAAAAAATATTTCATACAAGAACGATGGATAGTCGGCTTTAAAACCGCTGGTAGTTTATTTAATTTGTGCTCTTACAAGAACTGGTGTTAATAAACTCAATTTCAACACAAAATGTCTGGATTTGACGACGACAATCCCTTCGGGGATAATAATAAAGAGGAGATAATATTTACTTACAAACTTTCTTTCGCATATTTAATTGATTAAAAAAACTCTTCGCAACACTCATCTGTAAATAATATAGCGTTTGAAATCTGAAATATTCATTTGAGAGTTGGGCAATGGGCATTTTATCTATTTTTATATGTATCATATTATAAAAATTAAATTCATTATCATCATTTTAAATTTCAACTATAAAAAACTCTGTTTATTTTATTTTAATATTTAACAATATTTACAATTCCCGCGCCATATTCACATTTTCCGCGGCCAAATTCTTCGGAAAATTGGTCGTGTGAATACTGAATAGCCTGGGTACAATTGTCTGCCTGCACCGGTCGGGCTGGCAGAGGTGTAAATGCACCATAACGTCTTCCTATTGTAGATTATTTGTGCAAACCTATTAATTAAAAAGCGATTATTTATAATAAACAAAAAAAGTATTTTTTCAGCATTTTAAACAGCGCGCGAATAGTAACTAATAAGATGCCGAGCCTGACGCATGCGCACAAAGCATCAGTTAAACGAATATTTTAAAAGAATGTAAGCTCTTTCATTCGTGAAGAACGCATGTTTTGGAATAAGAAATATAGTTTGAACCAATCATTGGTGCAGATTTATGAATATATGAGAAGCCACCAATGAAGATGCCAGGGATTCAGCTCATACAAAGATGGCTTCCCAGGGTAGCAAAAATAAAATGCGTCCTTTAAGTGCATAAATAATGGTGCGTCTGCTACTCGACATTACTTCACGCCATGACTGAAATTTTCCAAAGGAGAATCAGTAGCGCAAATGTGAGAGCACCAACGACCGCTAAAAGCGAGATTACCTAATGCACGATCAATAAAAAGCGAATTCACTAAACTTCTGAAAATTGCCTCTCCTACCATTGTTTGTTGTCGTTTTTGACAATATTAAAAACCAGAAAACATTTTCCGAGCATCTGCGAATCGACCTTTTGCACACCAAATATCTCGTGGATGAAAGCAACTAAAAACGACTAACGCGAAGAGTTGTCGAAATGGAGGTTAGTTTTCCTCTATTTTCGATCAAATTTTGCGAAAGCGCTTAATTTTATGTATTTCTTTTGAAAATATTTTGTTTTCATCTTTGACAGATACCCCGAGAAGTAGGGTTTGTTTATCATTTAATATTTTTGCAAGTTTTACAATGTTCCCAACTTGTATCATACAAGAATTTTATCTATAAATTTGATCTCTATTTCTAGATCTTATTATTCTTAATTTAAGTTTTCGTTTTCTTAATTTCTAGGCTACTTATTTATTGAGTTTTCTAACTTGATATTTTTTGTTCATCTAAGTGCAATTATTTTTTCTAATGTTTCAAATAAGTTTGAAATGTTTTTCCTTAATTTTTAAAAGTTTTTTAAATTGTTAAAAATAACTTTTAGGTGGATGAATGTTCAGCTAACGGCGATTCCGGCGCAGAAGAAGATGAAGATGACGATATGTCTCGAGGGTCAGGGACGAATACGAGTACAAGTAATAGCAGTGATAGTAGTTCATCTTCAGGTACTGGCGGAGATTCCGATGAAGAACAAGGAACAGAGGGTTCGGAGGCTAATTCTTCCCTTGAAGACGAAGAGGATAAAAACGACGATGGTTCGCAGCATGAAGAAAAAGAAGAAAACGAAAATCACTTGGCAAGTTAAAACTTTCTACCTAAAAATAAGTTTTTAATTTCTGACAAAATTTTAAAACAAGGAAGAAAGCTTTATATATATTATTTTTTACCTCCAGCGATGGGAAACATGTGTGGCAGCAGGCGTTAAAACAAAATTACCTCAAGATTTGTGCGAACACCCTTCCATTTTTCGAGAGCTTTTTGATTATCCTCGGCTATGGCAAGAATCTCTTTCGGAAGCTCAAAAAGAATCTTTATATAGTTTGTTACCACAATTTCCCAAAGATTGTGATGCCGAGTTAGAATTAGAGAAGACTGTGCAAATGCTTTTCGAAGGAGAAAGCGACAGGTATTTATTTTAAGTATCTGCTATCTACTTTTAGTAAAACTCGTATGTATTAATAATTAGTCTGAAATACTTAGGTTTGGTGTCTCGCCTTTGGACTCATTTCACAAGCATCTCTCCGCTGGTCACTACCGTCCTGACATCAGAAGAATGCGAAACTTAGTGCGAAAAGCTCAGCAAAGAAGGGCGCTATTTGAAAAACGAAAACACGCCTACGAATTAGCCAGTCAGCTTTTAAAATCGAGGGAAAGTTTACTCTCGAATGCCTACAAACAAGGTTTTAGCCAAAACTCTCATCGAACGCTTTCTAAATTCCACTGGAGGAAGCCTAGACCAGCACTAGGTGAGTTTAAATTTGGTCTGAAATTTGAAATTTATTTTAGATTGAAACCAAATAAAAATTTTTAAAAAACATACAGTCGAGGAGAAGACGCAAGTTCGTTACATGGAAGAAATGAACGCTTTAAGAGCTGTGTTAGGAACAAGTTCGAGAATTGGTGATGATTCAACGTCTGAAAACGAAGAAAACTATCCACAGTTTCAACTTAATAATTCCAAGCAGAAAAAAAAGAAACGATCTCTAATGACACCTCAAATTCCTTTGATAAGAGGAATGCAAATGAGCAACGAGGACGACGCGATCCGGCCCGTTTTTTCTACTCTTCAGCGTTCTGAATATGTTCCAAGTTTGTCCTTTTCTATGCGGGAACAAACAGAGGAATCTTATAGAACAATGCTAATTGCTCATAAAAAAAGAAGAACGCGACGTGATGTAGGTTTAAAATATTTAATTTTTCATTTGACGTATTTCAATAAAAATTTAAGATTCGATGATTAACATTTTTTGCATTTCTTTTATTTCAGAATCATCCTGAACTGAATACTCAAGGTATTGCTTTTACCGATTTAATGCAAAGAGCTCAGATCGGTCAGAAACATAAAATTGTTGCGCCTGCTCCTATGCGAGTTGCGACTTCGAAAAAAAGGATAAAGTTGGAACAACCTCCTCTCCCTCAGCCTTCGGTACCAAAGATTAATTCTAATACCATTAAGCATGAGAGTGACAACGATTATTCTCACACGACAGAGGAGATTAAGCACTCGAGTTTTTTGGAAACTGAACACAAAAGTCCTAATTTTCCGAGTGTGAAGGCAGAACCTCTTGATGTTTACGAACACCGTCCTCAACCGAAACAAAAAATGTATGCATTACATATTTTATATTTTATTTATTTATGTTTCCTAAGTTTTATTACCAGAGATTTTCTTACCTTGTTTTCATTTTTAGGACTTCCTTGATCCCGAAAAGTAATAAGCATCACACAATGATAATTCCGATGTCGGAGGTAAAAAGAGAAGTTGATGACATGGACTACGAATCTGAAATTACGGTAGATCAACACTCAGTGAAAGAAGAAATTAGAGTAGAACCAGAAGAAGAGGATGAGATGGATAAAAAGGAATTAGACCTGGATAGCATTGATATGATGCAGTTGCCTATTCAACTTGACGATGGTATCGACATTCTTAATGAAGTCAAGTATGTAAATTTCAGAAAATTAATTTTGCTCAAGGTACCTCATTCATACTAAATTTCAGATATATATTTTTTAGATCATCTTGTAATGTACAGAATTTTTTTCTAGGTGTGAGAATGAAGATATAATGATAACAGAGAAGGAAGTTTCAATATCCGGAGGTGATGATCTTTCCCTAACTGACGGTGGTGATCTGGAATTAATGCAGGAAACACACACTTGCTTCTTTTCTCTTTTAAGAGATGCCTTCATTTCCAAGGGCGAGTATCGAATGAACACTGCAGAGATGAAAGAAGCAATTATGCAATGGCAAGGAAATCCCATCTCGCCATTAAACGACTGGTAAAACATAAAATCACGGTTATTGTGTTAATGAATTTTGAAGCTAATATTTGATATTCCAAAATTTGGTTTCTATTCTAAAGGTACTCTTTGGCACCTTCGTGGCCTTCGCTAGTGCCGCTGGCCTTGGGCTTTCTTGCAGGCGAATTAACTTATCCTCAGGATTTGGACCAACAGAATGATGGAGAGCAGGAACTTGTTCCTTATCTAGAAAATAAGGGTCGTGGTGTTTATGCTTGGATCGGAGCTGGAAGAGATTCCGATTCACGACTTGCAACACTTTGTAATCGATTTCTCCTTCACAGGTAAGGTATTTTGTTATTAATTCTAAAAGTAGATAAATAATTTCAATAAAACGTAGAAATACTTACTCGTTGATGTCACGTTGAAATATTTTTTCCTGGGTATTATTATCAACGATTTTTTTACTCACTTGTCAATCATTTGTATTTTATTTTTTCAAGGGATTCATTGGGACCCCCACAACCAGTAACTTACGCAACAAATTCAACAAAAGCTCAATTGGCACAACCAAGTGTCAGTAGCAGTAATAGTATTAATTCTACCCCAACTGGAATTAGATCAGAAAGTCCTGTTTTGGAATCCGTAGGACCAGATACAGGTCTAATGAGTTCTGTTGCAGAATGGGAACCACCTCGTGCTTTGTATCCTACTGACTGGAAAGTCCGTCCTTCTACTCTAGAAGAACGAGAAGAATTCAGAAGACAAGAACGAATGAGATACGCGGCACCACATAAAGCATTTACTTACAGAATGCATGGCTACTCTTCTGTTGTTGGTCCAGTAAAGGGAATTTACCAACATAATGTTGGTATGTAATAATTGAACTTGAAATTGAAGTAAGAATAACTAGAATAAACATTAGAAAGGTTTGTTTCATTTACAGGTTCTGGTTTGACAAAGCCTCGTGGCCACTCTCTATTAGTAGCAGATCGTCCAAATTTTGTTACCATTTTAGCACTTGTGCGAGATGCGACAGCTAGACTTCCAAATGGTGAAGGCACTAGAGCTGATATTTGTCAGTTGCTAAAGGATTCTCAATATATTAGAGAACTCGATGAAACTGATAGTAATCATGACAAAGAAGGCAATTTGCATTCCGTCGTTTCTGGAGCGTTGGATAGACTTCATTATGAAGCTGATCCTTGTGTTCGGTATTATCCTAGAAGAAAAGAGTGGCTTTATCTTCATCGAGCTCGGTCAGAGTCTGAATTCGGTATGTAGCTAAATCTATGTTTTTTTTTTTTTAAATGGTCTAATTTTATTATATTTATTCTTTTTTTTTTTAGAAATGTACCATCAGCAATTTCAAGGCGTACCTAAAAACAAGAAGAGCACTAGTGCATCCTCGAGAAACAAATCTATTCAATCGAGTGGGAAACCTGCAAGTGGAAAAGATCAATTTCATAATCAAACGACTATTGTCACTAAAGAAACGTCGTCAAAGAAGGAAAAGAAATCTACAGCACAAACAGCTCCGGTCATTACGAGGTTTGTAATTTCTAACTATTATCCTTAAAACCTGCAGTATTTTATATTAGGGTTCTTATGATATTATTATTATTAAACTGTTAGAAAGAATTTTACTCTAAGATCTGTTTTTAGGAAAGAGACGAGAAAAGCAGAGGAGAAAATCGTCTTGGAACAACCAAATTCCATTGAGGCTCCAACAATTGTTGTCTCAATTCCCCCTCAGATTCCAACAACCTCGACTATTTCGGTGGCAACTCCACCTCCTATAACGCCGACAAGTTCGATTCCCTCTAGTGTCATTTCAAGTTCAATGATAACCCGTGAAACTTCGACACCAATAGATACGAAGCCGCAAATAGTGACTCAATCTCCTATTAAGAAAACTTCACCAACTCCGAATGTGAAACCAGTTGCTGTTGTAAAAACAACCACGTCACAAAGTCTACTTCAGTCAAATCAGCAACACTTTCCCCATCATCAAATTCAAGTTTCAACTTCGGCTGGTTTGCAAACAATTAGATTATCTGGTCACTCAGTTCTTCATTCTGCCCAGTCGGTTTCAACTTCAGTTGCTAGTAGTTCTGCGAGTACTTCTCCTAGTGTTCCTACGATATTCCCCACCACGAAAATTCAAAATCAGCAGCAACAGCAGCAGCAAACGGTTATGACGAATCAGGGAGCAAAAAGTATTTTGCAGAATACTAATGTGAAGCAACAACCGCAACAACAGCAACATGTTTTACCAGGAAAAACATTGCTCTCGTCCCAGATTAAGTTAGTCAGTTCAGGGCAGATTAAATCTTTATTGACCGGACATGGACTTCAGGGACAAACTATTTTTATTAAACAATCTGCGGTTGGGGCTGCGCAATCTCAACAGCTTCAGCAACAACAACAATTAAAAGTAGTCTTTATAATATTGTATTGATTCTACTACATTATGTTCTAATGTTTTCATTTTCAAAGTCACTTAAATGTAAAACATTTTAAAATGTTTATTTTGAATTTTTTCTTTTGCAGCAACAGCAGCAGCTTCAACAACGAGTTGTTACTGCAAACCAACAACAACTTCAAACTCCTGGAATGCAAAGAATCATTGCTCAAATTGGTGGTAAACCTATTGCTGTTCAAATTCAACAGTCTCCGCAACAACAGCAACAGAATCAACAAAAAATTTTGGCAAAAGTTCTTACCAGTGCAGGAGGAGGACAATTAATCTCGGTAGAAAGCCTGCTAGCAAAGCAAGGATTAAAGTTAGCTTCTACTCCGGGTCACGGAACTCAAATTAATAGACAAGGCAAACAAGTTATCCAAACTCAATACCAGGTAATTGTGGCTTTAGATAACCTTTTTTCTGATTTCTTTAATCTTGTTCATTTACTCCTGGTTAGGTCGTTTCTCAGGCTCAAACTTCACCCGTCCCACCAAAAATAATCGTGAGCACTCATCAGCACCAGCAGCAGCAACAACAAACACCAGGACAACAAACTGTTCGTATGGTGACTGCTCAACTCGCTGGAAAACCCATCGTACTTGCTAGTGGTAGCAAAGGTGTAGGAGTGAGTGGAAGTGGGGGAGTAATCCTAGGAAAACAACAATCCCAACAAGCCCAATCCTCTCAGCAACAGCCTATTATTTTACCCAGTCAGTTATTAAATATTAAAACTTTACATGGTTTAAAAGTGATACCCACGGCCGCTGGCCTTAAAACGGGCGCTGCAGTCTATGCTCGAGTTCTCGCACCCACGACGATTTCTTCAACACAAACCACCAACAACCAACAACAATCCATTCAGTCTCAGCCTCCCAGGACTAATTCTTACACGCCTTGAGAGAAACCTTAAAAAAAATTGATGTAGTCTTATTTATTCATTTCGGCAAACGAGAAGTCGATTCCGATTAAAATTGTACATTTGGAGAAGCAATCGACGAGAGTGAATATATTTTAAAAGAATTTTTGAAGAATTAACTTTGATTTTTTAAAAAAGATTTTTGAGCGAATGAATTTGGATTGAAAATTCAAATTTCAACTAAAAATCTATATACTCTTTCAAACTTTGTTTTTCCAAAATTTTTCCTCTAATTAATTCAACGATCTGGTTTAACTATTGGACGTCATTCTCTCTGGTTATAGTTTTTCACATAAAAAAATGACAGTTTCTTCTGCTATAAACGCAAATTGTGAGATAACTTTTACGTTCTAATTTCGTAGTATAATTAGAATAAAAAAACAGAAGGAATGTCTCGTGTGAAAAAAGCATCAACATGTGTGGTAATTAGAATGCATCTTTTTAATATGCGATGATGGTTGATGATGGTCAGAGTGAATACAAAGTGTAGAAACGGTGACGTAATTTACAAATGTATGATTATAGTTGATTATATAAAACACAGAAGATCTTGTACCAAAACTGATTTCACAGTGTTATTTGCAATATAAATAAAAACTTACGTATATGGTGAAAATTAAATTAACTATAAACATTACAGTCTAGCACTCTTCCTTCACTAATATACAATTGTGGGTTTCTAGGCAGCAAAAAAGCCACCGCGTCTTTGGTCTGGTTCTCGATATAATTTACAAATTACAAAATTGTGCTTTTATGAAATACTTTTTGCGTTCCTTGTAGTTTGTTTTGAACACAGTGCGTATCCCCTATACATTATTTTTTACATCTACTTCTTACGTAAATTGTCAATCACCGAATTCCTTTTGAAATTCGTTATTAAATTAGAGAAATTCGTTTACACTAGAGTAATTTCGATATAGAAAATCTGGAGAGTTAGTCCACTTTTCCAAAACCGCTAACATTCAAGTCTGGCAGTGGTTACGTTTCTTTTGAGTAGTTACGTTTCGGAATTTCGAATGTCTTCGAAAATGTCTATGAGGTTGTTGACTCCTATTAAATAGCCATCCTCGTGATTTCCAACTTGCCATTCAGCGTCGTGACGAATGCGAGGCAGGTGTTGGGGTAAAGGCAATGTTTTCGCAAAATCAATCATCCAAACTCCAGCGTTCCGAGAGTCGTGGACGAATAAAAGACTCGAGCCCACAACTTCATGAGAGGCGAAAAATGGTGAAGCTTTTAAAGTCGCTCGAATTGCTTTCAAGCGTTGGAGGTATTTCGAAAGTGCGTGAGGATAACCATCGACAAATCGCTTTAGCGCATCGGTCACCTTGAAAAATATTTGTTATTTATTAACTATTTATTACCAGAACATTTTTCATTTCGAGTTTATAAAACTTTTTCTTATGTCAAAAAGAAAAATGACTTTATTTTTTAATTTGCTCACCTGTTCTCGAGTCCTCGTCGTTTTGAAGTCTTTTGAAGAACCACCATGTGCTAACTTGATTCCTTCGACTCGAAAACCGAGTGTCGCTGTACTGGAAATTGTTTCTCGCCAAACCATGTATCGAGGTTTTGTGACTCCTTGAACTCTACGTTCTTCGGCAGTTGGTGCTGAAGGATCGACTTGCACCATTTTCTCGTACATGTCCTTACGCAACTGTAAAAAATGAAATTCTTAATATGCATAACGATTTATTGAGCATTAATTTAATTAAAAATGAAATTCAGAATATGAACTTTAGGATGTGAAACTTGAAAGGCCTATTTTTATTTTTATTCAAAACAATATTTCTGGATAAAACAGAATTGAGAAAAAATATTTTGTTCATTTAAATGTTGAAAATTTCTGGTTCATACTTTAGGTCTTTCTTTGGCTTTCGCGAGCTCAGATTCTAAATAAGTTCGGACTCCAACTTTGCAGTCCATAACACAAGGCTGTTCGAAGTCGCCCAAAAGGTCCTGAAGTTGCAGATACGAGGATATAATTGTCCTTTTATCCATTTCCGTTTCGCCTTCCCTTTTCACGACTGAATCTGCTTCCTGTTGTGTTCTTTCTTCTGATTCCCGTACATCCAGTACTCCTTTGAATTCAGGCACGTAAGGTCTCAGAATATCGTGCATCAATAATTTGAAACATGCTTCTTCTTGAGGACAAAGTTTTTTTAGAATTGTTCCTGGAGTTGGACCCGCTCGAAAGTTTCCCTGGTGTCCACCCAATTGAACCTGTGAACATAAATAATTTTTTTTGCTTCCGAACTTCTAAGTTTAAAATCTAACTTTAAATTTGGGTAGTTTCATAAAAGTCTACGTATTTAAATATTATTCAACTCGATTTTCTGACAAATTGTTTAAATTATTTAAAACTTACCCATGGATATCGTTGTTTCTTGTACGTTTGGAAGAAGGGCGTCCAGTGAACAATATTTCTGAGTTTCCTCCATCCCGAAGTCTGAAACAAACAAAAAGGAATAACATTTAGCATTTTATAAAATTTTCTAGAAAATTTCAAAATCATATTTTCTATCAGACTGGAAATTATTATACAATTAATACGATACATGTGAACCAAATCAAGTGTTCTTGAACTTATATCGTTTTTTAAAATTTCCAATTATCAACTTATCTACAATTAATTACCCTTTGACTTTAAGTCATAATACTCTGAATGAAAAGTCAAAGTTGAAAGTCCTGTCGGGTAAATCTCAGTTTTTTATATCGCGGATTAATAATAATAAAATGACAAATTGATATATACAGTTTTGAATCAATCAATCCATCATAAATTTCCAATTGATAATTGCAGATACAATTCTTTACCTACGAGTCTAACTTAAACTCGGACCTTCATATAAATATAAATTATGCTATGACGTTGTTAATTATGCAAGTTAAAAAGCTTTATCACTAAAAAAAAGATACTTTAAGCTAATTGTCTTGTATACAGTTACATATATTCTAAACTTGTTCGACCAGAATTCTATTTTTGAAATATCAGATAAGAATAAAAATATATAAGTTTCAAAGAAAAAAAGAAAAAATTTTGAATTTTTTGATTTCATTTTATTTAACTGTAAAATATTTTTCTATTTAAAATTGATTCTATAGTATATAAAAATTATTTTTAATAAGGAAGAATCAGCATTCTAATCCCCAAAATTTAACTCAGTTATATTTTTAGAATAAATTTTTTTTTAAGTTTGAAAACTAGCTAAATTGAAAAGTATAAAAAAAATGAACAGCTTGGCGTAAAGAATGAATAACACTATTTTTCAAATCCCAAATGAGAATTGAATTCCGAAAAATATGATTTCCATAACGGAAAACGAATCACACGCATCGAATTACCTTCGAGTTTGCGTCATCGATATTCACAAGATCGATTGATCTGCCGGATTGATCAGAATCCCACTCAGAACTTAGATCATCTCCACTGTTTTCGCTCCACTCCAAATTTTGCGGAAATCCGATCGAAGGCACGTTCAAAAGTTGAAGATATTCTCGATATCCGGGACTAAATGGAGCCACCACTTCAGTTTCCTCTTTTACATCCGCCCTCTTGAAATTCTCCGAAGAAGATACAACTTTTGGTGGACTCGATAAAGGCGATGGGCTTCTCGATGATGAAGAGGATCGATTCAAATTGATAGATAATCTTCTTGAATTTCTTCTCGCTCGAGACCTCGCTATCCTTCTATTTTTCGATTTCCTCTCACAATCAAACTCATCAGTATGCAATCCATTCTCCCCAAAATTCACTCTCGTGCAAACTATTGTTGGTATCACTTTCTCAAACGTCTCCTGCATTTTTATAAATAAATCTTCTCATAAAGTTCTTATACAATTAATTCTACAATTCGTAGTTATTCGTTCCACAAAATTATTTCCTCACTTGCATCACAAATTATCTTTTCTATTTCCAGAAAGAATGTTCCAAAGATTTTAAAAAATCTTCGAGTTGGTTCAACTCTTCCGGGTGATTTTGAGCGACTGATTTTTCGCTAGTGATGGTTCTCTTTCGTCGACTGAATTCACTTTCTAGGTCAGACGACTCGTTTCGAGAAGCAGAAAAAAAGAACTTCTTTCATGATACCATTTTGATCGGATAAAACCTGCAGGATATCGCGTCACACTCGCCCTGTCGAATTGACATCGTCTGGAGGACTAAACTTCTACCTATATTTCGGGTGTTGAGCCCTCTTCTTCTGCTGCCTCTACTTCGAAGACGATGGAAAGCGCGTGTGCCACTTTTTAATCGCTTCTGACCTTACACGACGAGTTGTATACGCACTGGGCCCTCGCAAAATCGATTATACATATATTTTTTGCAGGGTCAACAGTCCCTCTTATTTATCGCTTTCAACAATAACTCGAGTCTCTTCAATTTCTACAACAATAAATAAATTGTTAATAAGACAAATCAATTTTGCTCTTCTCCTTTAAAAAATTGAAACTGGGTTCAAGTTTGAAGAACTTTCCAAATCTTGTTTGCAATTAAAAATCGATTAGTCATTCATGATGGATAATTTTGGCTTCTCTTGGTTGTGAAATTAAACTTTAATTTCCAGTCGCCATTTTCCTCACGATGATTACTCCATCATTAGTACACTTAAATTACGTAGATATAATTTTATTAGTTTGTACCCAGGTCTTCGAACACACAAGTCCAACTAGTTCACTTTTATTTTCAATTTAATTATTTTTCCCAAATTTCAAGCCTCTAATTATAATGCTAACAAAGGCCTTTATAAATCCACTTTTGATAATCCTCTTCTTGAAAAAGGATTTCTTCTTAAAAAGTTTCGGTTCAATAAGCGTTGAAATAAGATATATAGAAAAATTTGTTGCACTTTACACTCGCTTTGGTATCAGGATTAAAGAATTGAGACCGAGATGGACAGTGACTTGATGAGCTTTACTTCCCGAAGATGCCTTGGAAACTGAATCGGTGGTGGGACGAATTGACTTTTGATCATTTCAACGATATTGTAAAAGTGGTGGTGTTTCGGAATGTTTACGTGAATGTAGTTGTAGTACAAAGAGGCGGCGCGATTGTCCCTCCAATGAAAATGCGTCATTGGTAACCAGCTAATTAACTTACGTACATACATTATTAGCTGACGACCGTCAATTCACACTCACATTGTTACAAGCGTGTCAACGATGTGCGTACGAGTGATCCAAATCGATTATAATGATTATATCACTAACTAGGTGTGAATAAACATGTACACTTCGTGAAATAAAAAATATAGTTCGATTACAAAAACCGGTTTTTTACTTCAGAGGAAAATTTTCCACTTTTCAAATTTATATTTTTTAATTACAAAACGATGATTTTTTAAACATATAATGTCTAATTATATGTAATGTATCATCAGGGTGTATTTTGCAGGGTAGGTATTCTGCTCACGAAATAATAATAAAAAAAAAATTAATATCAGTCATCACTGTACCTATTTCAAGACATTTTTAATCAGGGATATAAAGAAATTTAAAGGATTTCAAGATACGTTGAGTGATTTAAAGTAATTTCAAGGAATTTGAAGAATTCTAAGGAGTTTGCAAAAGTATCCATTGATTACTATGTACATCAGTTAAAAGTTTTACTAATGTCAAAACGATCTTTTTAATTTATAAACAATTTTATATTCAATCTATAAACAAGAATTTTTAAAAATATATTCTGTAAATTTCGTTTATAATCTTATTTATTATTGTCTAGAATGTATTTTGGTACAATTTATTAATGACTTCATAGAAAAATAACGTCAGAGATGATTGGGATGCTCCAAGTGACGATAGTGTGCTTTCCAAAAAAAAATTCCGAGCGTTTGAAAGTTAGTCATAATTGGTGACGTAATGAAAAAAAATTTGAAAAATACAAAGAAAACAGGTACTTATTTAAAGGCACACATTTACATTGCAGTAAAGTAGTTACGTCAATAAACACACTATTAACTTCCCTGAAAAAATAAAGTTATGGGACTAACCAAAAATACCAAAAAGATAAATACCGAATTCTAAAATTATCAAATTTCCGAATTTATAATTAATGGACTGGAAAAAATGACAAATTAATAAATTGCTACAAACTCTTAAATTTTCGGGAATTAAAAAATTTTGCGGGAAATTAATAATTAGTTTATTTTATAATTCGATAAATTTGAATTTTGAAAATTTAAAATATTTTGCATATTTTTAAAACTAATTTTTTTTTTGATATTTAAAAATTGATTAAAAATATGACTTTTTCAAGAATCTCGCAACATAAATAAGAGTTGAATTATTTATGGTACGAATGTTCCGCTTTCACTTAAAATTTAAATGAAACTTTAGACTGTAATTCGCCAATCAGATTGCTTACATATGTTTTTAAACAGATGCAGGCAACCTGCAGGCGTTTTTCAAATTATATTTGGTTCTGACATTCAGATTCGTGACACAAAAGAATTTTTTAAGTTGTATAATTTGAAGATAATTTATTTTTGTCCTACTTAAGGTTTTTTTCAAGGAAAAATTAAATATACATAAGTAATTTCCAAATTAATTTCAATTATAATTAAAAAATATGTAGAATTCATTCTTTTCCTCACATCGTTTGTAATTATAATCTCTACGACTGATAAATTCGAATTTTCAGAATTTTCGACTTCTGTTATTGTGTCTAGAATTGAAAACAAAAGCCTCACGTGTTTCTTCATTCAACATCACTCATTATTTGAAATTTAAACTTGGTACCAGATTGCAATTGACTATTAATCAAGTTTCTTTCCCGATAAAAAAACTTAGATTTCAATAAGAAAGAAAAAAATTAAAATTCACGTTTCTTGAATAAATTTTAAAGACAATTTATTTATAAAATAGTTTTTTTACCTGCAAAAAAGAAAAAGGAGTCTTTCGACTATAATCAACACTTCTTGAATGAATTAAACTGAACTCTGGTGATAAAAAGAATCAATGACAAAAACAAAAAAGTAGAGAGATGCGAACATGATTATTCTTTACAGTCGAAAGGTAAATAAAACCTCTGAATAAATTTGCATACATGGATTATAGAAGCTTTAACTTGGAATACTGCTTTCTTTCACAGTCATTTTTGTTGCCCTGAACACACATCTGGTCAAAATATCTGATGATCATCATAAAATATCGAGATAAAAGGTTCAGAAAAAAACTAGTATTGCAGTAAATTCAAGGTATCAGGTATGTTAATTATATTCTTTTTTTTTCATTTGAATGAAAAAAGTATACTAGTGTAAACAAAAATAAAGAAGCGTGCTGAAAGATCTGACAAAGATTTTAAAATAGTTTGAGTTCATTTTCCTTTGTAATATTTTTAGTACATACTTAAGAGATTATTCAAAAAAGTCCTTTATAATAATCTCTTATAATTATAATTATAATCTCAGTTTGGAAGCTGTAGATTTTAAAACAGGTAAAATTTCAAATTATTTATCTTCATATTTAAAAACAAACCTAATTGATACAAAATAAATATAAAACATAAATTAATCTTCAAAAAAGAATTAGAAACAGAAAATCCGATATCCGATTGAAATTAATTTGTTAACACTCGTCTCCATAAAAGGTGCTAATTTTCAACAGATTCAGCAATTGAAGTGTAACGGCATCTAGTTTCCATCTACTAAAAACGACACTTTAATGCTCAGTACGTACAGCAGTGAAAAAGCAAAAGAAGGGTTCCCTACTGCGGTTCTGACGGATTATTTCTTTTTACTACTAGATTCGAGGTTATTTCGAATTCCTGAGATGCTCTAATGACTCCTGCGATTCCTGAATAGGCATTGTATCAAGCTCATGTACCAAACAATTAGAAAACGAGCGTGTCCTCTGTCCTCGCGTTCTTCGCACATTGCGTTATATTCAAGCTGAGTATATACATATTTAACAACCACAGGAGATAAATTAGTGAATTAAATGGGAGAAATTATAAGAATACACCAACTATTTAATTCGAACTTAAAAATGCCTGACCTACTCTTATTGTTTAATAATAAAATAAACAATCCGGATGTAGGGATTAAGAGCAGCTGATTTACTGATACAAATATCCCAGAAAAATATTCTATTGATAGAGTGAAATCATTTTTTGGATTTACGCCAATTTCTGAATTACAGTGTAATTTAATATCAGAACAGTTGCAGCAACATCAAATTCAATTTTAAGAGATTACATTTTTCAAATTCAAGGTATCTTTAAAATTTTTTTTTATTAAAAAAATAACAATAATTTATAATATTTTAAAATATGATAATTAAAATTAATTGAATGAAAAAGAAATTTAAAGATTCTCTTAGCTTGTCAAGCAGCACAAATTATTTTTAAATTATTTACATTGGTTCAAAAATTTCGTTGCCAATTTAAGTAAGTGTGTAATAAAAAATATCTCTAGTGACGATCAGTTCAAATCGTGTATAAATGATGTACCTACAAAGAAAAAGGAGAGCGTTTGTTAATTGATATCGCGATTGAGTAATATAAAACTAAAATCGAAAGGAACATCGAAACTGAATCTAACAAGGCAAATCATTTATTTTGCTGACTGGCAAACAAGATATTGCTCATTTCTCCTACATAATTCACGCATTAAGTTATAGACGATAGAAGTATTGAAAGTCAAGCTCGCCCTTATAAGAAGATTTTTAGATTTAGACAACCCATCAATCATTGTTATTCGACCAATTTGACATCTATCATTTTATGCAAGATTAAAATTTCAATTCCACCTTGAGCCAAACAAGAAAATCCTAGTATGTAAAATTAATTTCATTAAATAAAAGTTTTAATTAACTGAATTGAGTAATTAATTGCTTTTAGTTCAGAGTTTACCGAAATACGATCACTTGGAAGTTGGAACTGAACTTGAAATCAAAAAATTAACTATAAGTAATAACTATTCCTTATAATTCAATTAAGATGAATGCCCACTGTTTATATTTCTTTTCAATTTTGTAATTAAAATTTAGAAAGTTTCAATTTACATAGCATAATTATTTCAATTTGGTAGCAAATTATAAAATCATTCAATCACTTTCTGAAATTGAGGCTTTAATAAAAATGATCTTGAATTTATAAAATGAATGATAATTTTGAATTATTTGAATCAACATGCCGCAGCTGGGAGTATCATTAAAAAAAGAAAAAGAAAAATTGATATCGATTCCATAAAGCGGGTTTGAAAGGTTGAATTTTAAGATATGATCGAAAGTGAAAGCAGTTACACGACGACGACCGATATAAAAATAAAAATGCTTTGGCCGATGATAGGTCGGTAAGCAGTGAATGTGGGATCCCTCCTCTTTTTATGAACCTAAACTGGATCACGTAACAGAATCATGATCTATCACGATTCATCGACACCAGGATGAAATTGACACGTAGGAGACGAGAGGAGCTAACGAGCGGAACCAAATGGCCTACAGTTATGTCATGATCATCGTGACTCTTTGTATTTGTATTTTGCATGTCTGTAAAAGAATGCATTACGCAACTTTACGCCCCCCATACTTCAAGGTCATTAATTGAATCAGTTGAAGCCGCCAATTTGTCCCCATAATCACTTTAAGAATGATTATGATCAACTAAATATGAACGAACGACTTTCATCTCCCGGTTTAATTATTTTTTTTTTCCTTTTTTTATTGATTTCGGTGCTTATTCAATATTTACTGTAAAGTTATTTTACAGGATTTCTAAGAATTCAAAAGATTTTAGGTAATTATTAGGGATTTGATGGAATTTTAAAGTTACTTTTTAAAGGATTTGAAACTAATTCAAGATTTAATCAAAATTCCAACTATAAAAAAAATATTTTGATTCATTATCCGGAAAAGTTTTTTTTTTCAAACTGGAAATGCACTTTTCGCATCAAAAATAAAATCAAAGATTCCCGGATTTCCTTAAATTCTCGCACGGTAGATATCCTGTTTTTTTTTTTTTTTTTTATTTAAATCGTTCGAAAATCTTTAAAGAATGGACACCATTAAATTACCTTTTTTCTTCCAATCGACGGCGGATTTTGTTGATATCGGTCGACGATACCCAAAAGACAATCGTCACACCGGCAGTATCTGCTTGTAGAAGTCGAATCGTTGGAGAGAATAGAACTGAAGGTACTCGCACTGGTCTGACTATCCATAGAGTCCGTTCTGAATAAAAGAGTTTGTTTTTTGGAGAAGAGGTGAAATTCACCGTGACGATTTCCTTCGCGATCTTCCGTCACTGTCTGCCTCTCCATCTTCGCCAAGAGGAGTTGCTTCATCAAATTCAGACACGGGGATGTCGTCGACGTCGGACACGGCGCCACCTTCGTACATCGAGAACTGCCTTCTGTATCCTCACTTTCCATCCTCAGTTCATTTATCAACTGCGGCTTCCTAAACACTCGAAATCACCAGGTTCTTGGAAAAGTCAGCACTGCAAAATTCTTCTCAGTGACCTCGGGTTCCAATTATGCAATTGTGTCATTTGTTCCTCGTGCATTATGTTTCACCTCGTTCAAGAGCTGTCTCTAGTTCATACAAAATTGTAGAACCTTCCATCAATTAACAAATATTCAAGGTTTCAATTTATAAACATATTCAGAATCTCACTAATGTAAGGTTTCTAAAGAAATTCAAAATTCAATTTAAACAAATTTCCTTACTTTTCTTCCGTTTTTCAAATTAAATTCTTAAAGTTCTGTCGAATTATTATTAATAAATTCAAATTTTAATTTTAAATCTGCGTTATATACCCGCAGAGAATATTACAAGAATAAAAAAAGATAACATATGAAATTGAATTTCTGAAAGCTCTGAAAAGCAAATATACATAATGTTGAGATTCTGAATATATTTAGTCTCAAATATAATCCGTTCCGATTCAAAGTTCCAATTTTCGTGTTCTTTGAAGTCATGAAAAATATTTTACTGATGCAGGGATATTCTTACATCTTCTTTAATCTGCATTCTTTATTATATCCGTTGCGTATTTCGCATTGTCGCACTAAATATAGTTCCCGTAATTAATTTCACCTCCGATTTGAAAGCCTCCACTTTTTAAATCCTCATTTTCATTTAAAATCATTTTTACCTGTTTAATAAAAGCAAATTGATTATATCTATTTCTTTTAATTTTATTTTACTGAAGAAGAAAGAACTAGAATTTTTCCTTGTCGTTTTAAAGTCTTACTTAGAAAAATTATTTATTTCCTAAGACAAGAGAGCTCATCGCGACATCGCGTTTCAAACAATCAAGTTTTACTAATTTGAAACTTTCGACATTAGTCATTTATGCGAGTTGGTGTCCCCTCCCCTCCCCCTCTTAAAAAACAAAGATATATCATAACTTGGTATAACGTATACACTTCTTTCTCAGCATGAAACTGATGAAACGACTGCAACTTATCTTTTGCTCTCTGCTCACGTCATGAATCTCAAACCGTTTACTTTGTAGCTAAAGAAACACGAGGTAAGAATCTTGCTTACTTTGATTAATCGTCTGAGACAGAGAATGAGTACTTTTTTATTTATTTTATCAATATTTAGACATCTGATTTACTTCCCTAAAGAGAATACTGTCAAAGCGACAAAGAGTCATTTTTTCATTTTTATTACAGAACAGAAACATAAACTAGGTCACGTTAAGAGGACTTGAAATTTGAAAATCAAATTTGATGTTATTAAATTGTAGAAGTGAAGTAGCTCTATACTTATAACAAGATGAACTTTCATTAAAAGTCTCCGAATGAAGATGTACCAAAAGTTTTAAACGTTCAAATGAACGCAATACTTTTTCCCAATTTTATTTTATCCAGAAATATTGTTCCAACTAAACATGAAAATAGGCATTACAAGTTTCTTTCGTATAGGATTATTTTGAATGTAAATAAATCAATATTTTGAAACGGTTTCTAGGTTAAAATAAAATCCATACAATAGTTCATTCATTTGAACATTCAGAACTTTCCATTCATGAATGAAGATTAAATCTTCTTAAGAAATTCAGAGTAAAATAAGGAGTTCTTTTTTTAACTTTTAGAATACAATTTTCACTTTTTGCAGTAAAATAAATTCTGTTTAACGACTTCGGCGTAAAACTCAAAACCTTGTTAACTTGTGAGAGAAAATTATTTTATAAAGGAGTATCAAGTATCAATTCTAAGCGATTTCATGCCTCTATAAAATTATTAAGTTTCCATTAATTAAAAGAGGTCCTAAATTATTTTTCAAAAATGCCAATACATAGTTGCACAAGCGTTTAAAACCAATTACAAATCGTTTTGTACAAAGTCAACAAAATTTAATGGTGCGGCATTTAATTTCATTGAACTTTTTGTTGAGTCTACCTTGTATCAATTTGGCTCTTACATTACGAGATTAATGCCTTCGCAACCACTTAAAACCTCACTCAAAAACGCCTCAGATCGTTAAAACGTGATCGAAAATTTATAGAGGGTAATTAAAAAAACGCGCGTACACGCCATTGTTTTTGCCGTTTGCCGTTGGCGATCACACGAAAGATATTAAAGAATTTTTTCCTGATCCCTGGCGGGCAACTTAGGTCAACGCGGTGGCGGTAGAATTAATGCGATATAAATCGGCGGACGATGTAAATGTACAAACGAAACCAAGCGATCGGAGGTCGTAAATGCTCGGGCACTGTACCGAAAAAGGGCACGCCGCTCTTCAACCAGAACTTAATAGTTCTCCATGTCACGGTTTTGAGATCGCAATGGAACTTAAATTGAACGTCGTGCGTTAAACACTTGTCCAAGGTACATCCTGTACATATCCCACGATACACTGACACCCTAATTTATTATCCAATTTTATCCGTATATAAATAAAAAAAACTGAACATTATCGATTTACTAATTGAAATTTGTTCATTAGTACAAAACTTGTCCACCTACTACGATGTTTTTTATCAGTAAACCTATTAACTTAAAAATTACATAAAAGATTATATTTTAAGCTTAAAATGAGTCCAGGACGAAGTCACTTTGTGAATTTTTAAAGATATTGCAAAAAAAAAAACGTCAAATCTCAATTTTTTATAAAGATATCAATAACTATCGAAATAATAAACATTTTTAAAATTTCCGGGGTTCACTTTAAAGGTAAATTGTACAATTACACATTTCAATAACAGGGTGTCTACTAAATTTTACCCACGAAATTCCCGAACATTTCGCGTATTTCTCCCTCTTATAAATAAATCCCTCCTACGATAGAATCATCATAAAATGCGTAGTGGGTTGCAACATACGTAATTTGTTCCATTGCAATATTAAAAAGTATTTTTTGACTAAGTCAAAAAAGCATTTGCTAAATCAAGCTTTGCACATATTTTTTTTTGTCAAAAAATACGGTTCGATATATGTGCGAGAATTTGATTTCAGTCTTGAGTGACCTTTTCACACAAGGCTAAATAATCACGTTCCCGCACTAGTATCGAAATGTACTACATATTTTCTGTGAAACATATTTTAAATTAGTTCACTACACCTCACGATTGTTATGCGCTTTCACACTCTGCTTTTCAATTTGATTGTTTATGTATTTGTTCGTTTATATAATTAGAACAATTTCGTGAGATCAACTTTCATCTATTTTCCAAATGATTTTAATATTTTTTAGACTAAAAATCAATTACACTCTGTTAAAATCACAATCCACTCAACTGCTATACCGGCGAGCATACTGACTGATACTGACTCTCATCGGACAATGGAACATGATCGAGACCTGAAATAAGTGCTTCGTGACGTAGATTCATTTTATTTTACCTTTCTTTGTGTAAATTCACAATCCACATTCTACTCCATACGTTCGAAAATATTACATATTTATATTTTGAGGATTCAGAATATCGTTACTCAAAAAACTCGCCACTTTTATTCAAGTCTCAATTTATTCAAAAATAAAAAAAAATTTTAATTATCCAACAAAACTGATATATAGATATTTTTAGCAAAACTTATTTCCCTATTTCCAAGATAAATTTTATATCGTCGACTTAATAATCTGTCATAAAATTCGTTTTTATGACTATTTTAATATTTAATAATTCAAAATAATGTCTTTACTCCTTAATTATTAGTTTCATCTAAACTCTTGTTTAAAAAATAGTATAGTGGAAGAAAAAAGTGGATGGCTAGTAGGATAATACATAATTATATTACTCAAATGATTTAATGATACTTGTAGAAGAATCGAAAAAGTGAGTAGAAAAAATATACTCATAATGAATTGGCTTCTTGAATGAGATTCAATGTAAATACGTAAACAGTCGTTATGTGGGTAAATGTAAAAATGACAAAGTTCTAAATCTTACATTTTGTAACAAAAAAATTGCACGTTTCAATTTAAACTTGGAAACAAAACTTAAAATCTGTTTTATAATCGAATTATGTAGATATTACATTATCAATATACGGATTTCACGAATTTGTTGTCGTTGCACTTTTACGAGATTGGTGAGATTTCGAGACGACACAAAATTAGAATTTTGATAACTGTTTTTTTTTTAATTAATTAAAAAATGATCGATTACTTTAGCCCGAGATATGTAGTTTCCATACACCTAATACTGAGAGACTGTGGCCGAATAAAGAAAGCAGAACGAAGTGAGTTACCGAGTGACTGACTGAGTGACTGACTGGCTCGAGGATGGTCATTACTTAAAGAGACTTGCTCAGGATACTTGAGACTTGCTCCCTATACTTGCAAAAGCGACACACGTATATGGATGTTCCTTTGGCAGGCTCGTTTGTACCGACAAACGTACCGGATTTCATTTAAAAAATGGTACTCGTTAAAATCGAGGATTTAACGAATGTTTCAATTAGCCGCACGCAGGTGTGAAAGTTTTCGACGAGGTTTTTTAATATCAGGTCAGGGAATTTTTGTTCATAAAGTGTCGGATTTTCAATCAATTTTATCGAAAACTTTCATTTCATTTACAGTGTTTAAAAAGTATGTAAATAAAAAAAATATTCTTCCGGGTGTCTACTCAACTTTTCCTACGATATTCTCGGACAATTGATTGGAGATTCAATGGATTCAAATTCTAATTTAGGATACTGTTTCCACACTACAAATTAAAATCTACTCATTCTAATTGGATTAATTGAATTTGGAATCTATTTTGTTAAATTAGAATCTATTTAGTTTGATTCAACTAAATTCTGATTCCCATAAAATGCCTCAATTTCTTTTAAACACCGACAGAAGACAAAAATAGTCAGAAAGCTTCATTCCAAATTTCCGAAAGGCTTAGCAAGACTTTAGTAGACGTAACGGTTTTGCGACAAGTCTTAGAAGAATATTTACCTCCGAGAATGGTGCAGCGAGGGCATTCAACTTCAATGTAATATCTTGATTTCTGACGTCATAGCGTGCATAAAAAAGTACAATATCTACGCCTTGCGACAACAAAACTTATGACGCAAATTTACATCAACCGGTAGTCGCTAATCGAATTTCAATGCAAATATACCCAAATTCAATAGTATTCACGTAAATATCGCAACTTTCCCATAACCTTCGTAACCCAAAGGCTAATAAGAATATATTATTCGGTAATATATGATTTTTTTACACCCAAAATATCAGAAAAATATCAAAATATTAATAAGTACTTTTTTGTGCGCGATATTTTTATTTTTGTAAATTTAGAAAATGGTAACAAATTTCAACTGGATATCATTATTAAATTGTTGTTTTTAAATGTCTGTTTAAATTTGCGTTTTTGTAGGTACCTTATTGCATATTGTGTAAGCAATTTATTATTGTATGATGTGTTATGATATGAAAAACAGTCTTTTTTCTTGTAAACACGAATGAGTAGGCTTTATCTTGTACACTATTTTAATTTATGAGTAATTAAGACATGTAGATAACGAAAAAAAAAACAGAAATCTTTTTTCACGACGCAGATATATTAATTTTGTAATTATCATTATATTTAACCTGTGATTTGAGACAAAAATCAATCCAGAATCAAAGTTGTAATTAAAAATCCTTTAAAGTCTCTTTAAAATTCCTTCTAATTCTATGAAATCTCTTAAAATCCTAGGTATCGTCGAATAAATTTCTGCTAGTCAATAAACCAAAAATTTTGGGATTTTGAAACTTTTTCTAAAAATATTTTTAATCCAATAAATTAAGAAAAAACGTCACACTAAATGTCTGAAACTTCAACCCAATAAGCCCATTAATTAAAAGATATTCAATTTAGAAATAATTGTTCCTAAAATAACTTAACGAAAAAATGGTTTGACGATCTTAGTATGAAATAAGTTTTAAAAATAGGTTGAACCAAGCGTGATAAAATCTTCTTCATTAGTTCTGATGAACGAGTAATTCTGTCCCCAACAGGACGGACAAGAGAAAGTGAGCTGCAGACCATTTAAACGCGATTACAAGCAAATAGATTGATAAATTCGAGTATCTTTTTACGTATGCAACGAACGTAGGTGTCAATATGGAAAGTGGGCGATATAATAGTACCCACATACCTTTATGTCTTCAATATAATATATACAAAATACGTAGACTCCAAAGATTAATACGAGAAGGCAAAATCTAATTCGAAGTTTGCCTTCTGGGAAGCTGCTGTTCCATATCAAGAATATATCTAGATAGTTGCGCAAATAGTATATATGCGGATATATGGACTCTGCCTTTCTCTTAACCCCATATAAAAGAACGATGACAATCTCTCGAGAAACTCAAGAATCATTCTCAAATTTTCACTTAAAAAGATTTCGAAATAAATTTAATTCAATTTTAGTGGAATACTTTTGATTAGAAATAATTAAGAACTCTTAAGATCTGAGACTTTACTTTTAAAGTTTTTAAAAGAACACTTCGAATTACTGTTTCTTTGCTAAAGTTTTTAGTTATATGCATATCAGTTCCTATCTGACGTAGGTGCGATAATTATGTATATTTTGGGTGAATTTATATGCAAAATCCAAGGTTTCGAGGAGTTTCTCTTCAAATGAACCAAACGTGTCAAATTTAGAATCTTTTTAAATTTATGCTCCCTGAATATTGACTTTTTTTATTTAAAGGGTTTCAAATTGGCAAGTTCCTCGGTACTAGTATTCTGTATATTAAACTGTTTCCAAAGTGGAGGTCTCTCGACTCAAATTCTTTTTCATGGGTAAGAATTAATCATTTTTTAAATCAGAAATTGATGTTTAAAATCCAGTCTCTAGAATTGCAAATTTTTATTATAAAATTGCATGAGGACTGAATTATCGATATACGATTCGCTAGAATTCGCAACTGATTCGCCAGATGGCCACCTTCATCAGAAAACTGAAAATATCGACAAAAATAAGATTACTCACCTTTGAAGGTTTCACCGGTTGAAGTTCAGTGATCTCAAAATCATCTCCGCTGAGACTAGAGTTTGTAGAACAATCAGATATTTTTCGAACTGGAGGTATGTTCAAAAAAGAAGATTTCTCCTGGTCCGAAGAAATCGGCTGTTCATAATGATTAGTTTCTTGCAACTTCGAGAAGTAAGGATTCGATGACCCCAAACAGGAATTTCTTCTAGTCCCATTCTCGTGAATGTTCCTAAAAAAAAAAGTAAAAATTAATATTATGAAATCTTAAATTTACTGAGATTGTAGAAATTTAAGAAATGATCGCGGGATTTATTTGCGGATGAGGGACTTTCATTTTGCTCTTAATTGGAGAATTGAATTGAATATAAAGCATTGACGTATGGCATTTCTATACGAATGCATAACATTTATTTTATTTCATGGATTCAACTCGATTCCCTTGGCCCGAAGGTCGGGACTATCGTGAAAACGCAAAACATACGAGGGCACATCAGTAAATCTCAATTATGCCTATTATCACTCTCTGTTTCATCACCAAGACGCATCGTTTATCAGTACTGCAGATTGCAGTTTTATTTTACAAACGTCGTACGCATTCATTTATAAACGTTTGAAACAGACTTCGTTTACTCAAACCATCAGATTCACCCCTTCACGAAACCTATCTTTATTTCAATTTCCTTCTGAATTTGTAATTAATTTTATTTCAAGTGTCTCAAGCTTAGCAATGATAATACGGTTTATAAAAAGAAACTTGTGAAAGAACAATAGCCTTTAAAGAAGATTGCGTGGATTACGATTGATTGTTAAGTAAGTTGAGAACAAAAATTGAATGATATGCACTTTCGTAAATGTAGTTAAATAGTTAGAAATCATTGAATTTTTACCTTGAAGAGGGAGCACTTGTAGGACTAATACTTAGACAGCAGGAATCTGAGTGCCGCCTATGTCGGCAAACTTGGGGAAGGTGATTGTCTTCCCGAAATTCTCGAATCTCATCACAGTCAAGGCAAGAACAACTGCTTGCTTGGCTTACAGTTCCACTGTGTCCTTCAAACTTTTCTAAATCAGGATCGCTTCTTTCGAACCTCTCGTCAATATATGAGTAGTCGGAGTAATCGCTCACCACAACGCTGGGAGTCCTCCAGTATCTTGGCCTTCCTTCACTGGATTCATAATCCACATTATCGCCCAAAATTGTATCCCATCCTGAAAAGATAAAATATTCATGTTAATGTAATTTGCTCCATTGCAATATTACAATTTCTTTAAAAACTATGTTTTTTAATTTTTAAATAATTTTAAAAAGTTTTAGTTTTAAGTAAGAAAAAATTAGTGTAGTTGAGTTGTGAAGAATGTGTAAAAAATAAAATAATATCAGTTCTTATTTAATATCCTTCATTAATTAATATCAGATTTCCTCAAGTTCCCGTACAGCAGACACGCTGATGATTACATATTTAGAAGGACAAAATCTAAAAAATCTGTCATTCTTTCTAATTACTTTTCTTAAACCTACCTTTAACTTGATCATCATCACTAAGAACAGCACTATCCGAACTGCAACATCTCGTAACTTGCAGTTTATTTTGCCTACTTTGATGAAGACCCTGAGGAATATCTTCATCACTCATCCTCATTGATCTTTTTCTTTCAGAATCAGTTTCAATCCCTTCGTCACTCAATGGACTTTTACTAAGTGATCTTGCAATTGGCATTTTGAATGCATCAAACTCATCATATTTTTCGTTCGCCTCCTCTGTCGGGTCTACCATATTTTTTCGCTTTTCCTGCTTTTGAATAGAATTATGTGACTTCATATCGTAAAGCGATGATTCATGGTTCAGTGATTATTACTGTGCTATGTAATAATTAGTCAGAAATACAATAAGTTTCTTTTTATAAAAAAGATTCTATTCAGTTCCTGCAAAAAGATGATACCTGAAAAAGGACAAACGATTTTAAAAATTAACATGGGAGTAAATAAGATTATTTATTAAATTGGCAATTAGCCATACGATTTTTGTAGCAGGTGCAAATCAGTATTTTGGCAGATATTTGGTTTTTATTCAAGGCTCGAGTGTAAATAAATTAGTCTTCAGTCTTAATAAAGAATCGTGGTCATAAATTTAGCATCAATGCATTTTCAGCAAGGTTGATATCAGACTTTTAAAATCAGTTTACTATATCCGGAAATGTAGCCTTGGAAAAATTGTAAAACTATAAAGATTTTTACTATGGAGACTTAAAAGTAGCAATTTCGAAACTTGTATAATTAAATTAATATTTACATATTCGCAAACTTTCTTTTCTTCAATTTGTAAGCTTGGTCTTTAATTATAAATTTAATTAAATTCATCATTAATTTAATTGACATAATTAAATGTGCAATAACTTAAAAATTATAAAATCAGAGTTTATTTTTACATTTCATTAATAAAAAGTGGGAACTGTAATTGCATGTTTTAATTAAATATATCTTTAATTTATTTTAAAATTAATCCTGCACATTGCACACAGTTTTGAAATACAATTTTTAATTTTACATAATTTAAAAATCTTTAATTATTACTTTTCCAATTTGGAATATTTCATACCTAATTATACTTATTAATTCATTAAATTAATTCTATCATTGAGGTCCTGATGTTCTGAAGAAAAGAAGATATTTGTTTACTTAATGTATAACTTAATTAACTGCTAAAAACAATCATTTCTAATGTTTATAATGGTAAAAAAGGTGATAATCAGGTAAACCGAATATATTTCAATTTCAGGAAATTCTAACCTATAATAAATCTCGACCCATATATACCTTTCTATCACATAAATTAGTCTAAACCGCTTGAACTTTTTAATTAATTAATCACCTTAACTACTGTATACACTAATATAATAATAAAATAAGTTTGCACTTGTTTTCCAGAATATAAGCGAGACAAAATAACCATTCTGATAATAATAAATGACTGACAGACTGATAGGTCCCAACAAATCTCAAACTTTCTAAAACACGTCCTCGAATTTTCGGATCATGACCTCGACAACTTGAGCTCGTGCATGGAGGAAGAAAAACAAGAAAAAACAACATTGCATGAAGAAGAATGAAGAAACGTGACCAGAAACTTACCCCTGCTACCTTCAAATTGATTCTCGTGGCTTGTACGTTTTCAAGATTCCTCTGAAAGGAGAACAAGGTCGAGGATGATGATCTTTTCCGAGACTCCTGTGCTCGTCTACCCGGATCGCTCGTGTCCTCGATTTTCTGGCTCGGATAGCCGAACAGCTGCTCGACGCCCTCCTTATTATGATACTGGCGAAGTGCAACCGCCGATTAGAATACTCATTCATTGCCTTTCTGTATTAATCGATTCTCGCCAAAGAACGAAGGTTTCAAAAACGAGCATGGCGATAGAGATCAATGGACATGGCGATCACACTGAAAAGATGAAAACCGAAAAGAAAAAACTGAAAAGCCGAAGTTTGCCGATGACACAGGCAACCATTGCACACCATTTCACACTTCTAAAGTCCCAACTTGTTTCTAAGTTTATCACACCACTGCAGAGAATATTCATTTGCTGATAAATGGTTCACCAGTGTGGGAGTTCTTCTCTCTTATCTTGAGGATATATTCAGTAAGTCCAATTTTTTGCCAAACTCAAAGTGTCTAATCTCTCAAATAGTCTAGTAGGGCTTTTCCCGCCACGATTAGTGATGTGCCGTTACCGTAATTTTCTGGTCACTGGTAATTTCTTACCGTAATTCGGTAAATTTTTGGTAAAACTGGTAATTCGTTTTTTATACTGTTATGGGCACAAATTTTAAAAGGATAACGTGCTGGTATATATTTTATTAAAAAAAGGTAGCTATTAGAAGTAAAAAATGTTTTTAAAATAATTTGTAAATAGGAACGACAAAACTTTTTAATTTCTTCCGTCAAACATAACCTCTAATGCTATAACATCGACGCATCGACGGCAGTTGGGCTCGTTGGGTTCTTTGCTTTTTGACGCGAAAAATGGATATTGCAGAGCAAGTGTGTATATAGTATAAAATAATTATAAAATACGAAGTTTTTAAAATAAAATTATACAAACATTAAAAATATATTAAGGGTTTTTATTCAATACCTGTATATATAACAATCTGTTTTAAGTACAAAAGTAGACATCAAGCAAAAATGCTTAACTGCATTTTCTATTGTATTTATGATAAAGATTTAAACAATTTACTTTTGAACAAATAATTTACTGATTGACTTAATGTGATTAACCTGTTTAACAAACTCAGCAGACAGCATACTGTATCGGCATTGTGTCATTGTCGTCTGCTTTACTCAAAAGTCATCATGTTTTTTAATATTTATACATGAATTTTGCTTCAATGATTGAGTGAAATATATTATTTAGTTAAGGAACATTAACAATTCTTCAATTTTAATAGTTAGTATCAAAAAAAAAATTTATATTTAGAGAATTACCACAATTACCCAAAACTTACCAATTACGGTAAATTTTTACGTAAAAGAAAAATTTACCGTCACTTACGCGGTAACAACGGTCACGGCACATCAGTAGCCACGATCCAGTAACAGGTGTTTTCCCATCTTCCTTTGAGTGAGGAATTCTTGGAAATAGGTCGTCTGCAACGGAACGCGAACGATATAGTAAATAATGGAACGTGACCGGAACCACGTGCAACATGATTAAAGATTTTGTTTCTACAAATTACAATTTGTTTAAATATGTATATATTAATTAATCATGAGGTTCTACTGCTTATTTTTATTAATAATTATTCTGATTAGAATTTTCCGAGGCCGGTTTTGAAAGATTAAATTAAAGGGCCAAAAAATCCATTAAACTTTCTTGGCTTTATTGGTTAAAAATTAATATATAAGGTTTTTTTTCAATATGGTCCTTAGAGTTCGAGGTGGGCACACGATCCGATCCGGTTTACAAAAGTAAGAGGGACATGGATAAAAGGTACAACCGCATCGCTTGAATCGCTTCTTGCTTCTTTGATTGACGTCACATGTGCGTCAGAGAAGTCAAAGCAAGCCAAAGAAACAAGAAAGTTTTGATTGAATGATCGCAGCCGCAACCAGTGGCTATAAACACCAACTATAACTATTAATTCTTTCTCCTTCCCAACACAATCGGCCCATTAGTGCCCCTTGGCCACTTGAGCCCATCTGCCTCAACTATGTATTTCGTCATTTAAAATTGCCAACTATAGACATTTTCAATATTGCCCCTATCTATTAATCTAAAGTATATCTTTAATTCCAATATATTTGCTTAATATATTCAATTAATTTTCAAGCAATTCAATTTAGATTCCTAGTCCGTTTGGTCTCTTACCAATATTTTCAGATCACAAGGAATTCAAATTCTAACTTCAAAATTCGATTTCTTTCATTTTACTTGATAAATAATATAATTAGATATTACTTCGCTTCTATATAATAGACGCCAAATCCATAAATTCAAAAATCTTCTCCCACTTGAACAGATCATAAAATCAAGAAAATACAAAAAAAATTTTTTAGACAAATAACAATTTAGAGCCTGGTTGCAATAATGTCCTATAAATTTCGTTAGTCCAGCAGCTTTGGCCCCTGTACGTTATTACATCCAGGCCCTCAATTAATAGTGATTGTGTAAAAGAAAAATATGCTTTTAAATACTTCTGGTAACGACTTAGGGACTTAAAGATGTATAATCTATCAATTCTTCTCTGAGTTTACCAAAAAATATAGGGAAATTTCAATTTCAGGAATAATTTACAATTTCGGAAATTTTAAACTTCGGGAATACTGCGGAGATCATTCAAATCCGGATTTGAATGATCTCCAGTATTCAAATGTATTTAAATCAGATTCTGTATGTATGTACAAATTGATTTCTTAAAAAAATTTTGAAATTTAGAAAATCGCAGTACAATAAAATTCAAGTAAAATTACCTATAACCAGCTGTAACCTTCCAGCAAAAGTATCAAAGTAGCACTAGTATCGAAGTACCTATTTCTTTCTCACAGAGGAAGCTTTACAATTAAATAGCATTTTTTAAAAAATTTTATATAATTTAGTATAATTCAACATGTCTTTTTACTTTTTGGTTTTACGTAGAAGCTAATAAATAAATAAGAGTTAAAAGTTGATGAAATTTATAGAGAAAATTCTTGAATAAACACAATTAAATCAGTCGAAACTCGACAGCACCAAATTTATATGGTGGAGTGTGGGGATTTTCTACGTACATACAAATGTAAAAAACCATAAGGGGTGCAGTGCTCTCAAAGTTGGCTCCCTGCGCGCGCAGCGCGTTTTGGCTTCTCACTGGAGAAATTTGCCATTGGTCAAAATTTGGCGCGCGATTCAAATTTTGACCAATGGCAACATTTCTCTAGCGGGAAGCCAATGTGTGCTGCGTGCGCAGGAAGAAATGTTTCCATTGGTCAAAATTTGGCGCGCGATTCAAATTTTGACCAATGGCAACATTTCTCCAGTGAGAAGCCAACACGCGCTGCGCGCGCAGGGAGCCAACTTTGAGAGCACTGAAGGACTGCACAACCCTGGTGTCCACACAGAGCGTGTGAATAGACCTTAAACGGTTGCTTGCTTGCAAAGGTGTGATCGTACCATTATCGACATCATATACATATATGTCATATATATGTATATATCTATATGACATATATATACATCATATGATACAATGTCATATATGTACAATATGTCAAAGTAAAGTATATTGTTCAGAATCGAAAGGTTTATGAACGCAGTGTGTACATTATTTCCATACGTCATCTAAACGTAAACGAAGGTTTATCTCTTATACGCGATGGTATTACGCACTAGGACCTGGAAAACCTTAATGCCGATCTTCAGATAAAATTTACTTATTTGCACGCGGATTTCAATAGACTCTAGAGTGCAAATCGGGATCCAGATTGAGAATTTTCTCTGGTACAACAACATGGCGGCGAATCTCGAGGAAGAACAAAGTTTACGGGAGTGCGAGGAATATGTACAGAGACATAATATTCAGCAAGTTTTGAAAGACTGTATTGTACAGCTTTGTGTGGGCAAGCCCGAAAATCCAATTTCTTTCCTCAGGGAATATTTCCAAAGACTCGAGAGGGTACGTCAACAAGTCCACTTTTTTTTGGGTATCAATTTTTCAATTAGAGGTATTGTCACCTTCAATGCTTCAATTAGTGCTATAATATTCATTTTATATATTTAAAAGTGATTCAAGACTTTAAGTTATTTCATTCTTTAGGTTGTAATCATCTTCAGGAGTTCAGGAGTCGATGACCTAGCTGTGTCTATTCTACGAATTTTTAAATTCTGAATATTTCTGGCAAGATTTACTAATTTACTTATTACTTTTAAAATATCTCTCTTTGAAAAAAACTGCAGGTTAGATAATTATATATTAGATTCTTGGGCAGATATTTATATGTAATTAATTCAGTTTATAGAGGTTTTTTCTAATGAGGTCAATAGTATTGACTCAATACGAGTCATGTCTTCAGTTTTATAAATTTATAAAAGTTTCAGTATACTGAAAATTTGCAACTAGATATTATTTAAAATCGGAAATCAGGAAAGTAATTAAATCTACTGCGAAAATGTTTTAAGTGGATGTTATCCAAAAGTTTAAACTATTTTTAAATAGGAGATTTATAAAATTGATAGTATTAGAAATAGATGAAAATCTAGTTTAAAATAAACTTTAAATTAGACCCAAACTTGAAATCTATAAAATAGTAAGTTTATATTTAAAATTCAAGAAAAATTTTTAATTTCCTTTTTGCATTTATTGTAGTCGCTTAGATAAAACGGATAAAACAGATCTCTGAACTTGATAAAAGATGCCTAGCAAAGTTGATGGAGATGTCGCCACTAAGCCCCTTTTTTTAAATTATAACTTTTATAAAAAAATGTATTTAAAACAATCTGGGACCTTACAAAAATCCAGAAACTCTTTTGAAACCTATTTCTCATCTATTTCTATTGAAAAAATTCCCTTTTTACTTTTTGTTAATGACAATAAGTATTGTGATGACTGATATTAATTTATTTTTTATGCATTCTTTGCAACGTTGGACCCAAGTATTATTTCATTCTCCATTTTACTCAACGAAAATTATAGATAAATATTTTTTGGCTCTATAGCGCTAATCATTTTTCAAATATAAGACTTCATACAGAGCGAAAAAATATTTAATTTCTATACTTTTTGCATGAAACGAAGAATTCAAAATCTAACTTGAACTTTTTAAAATTTAATTCTTTATCTCTCATGCAGGATATATCGGCAGTAATATATGTACACTACAAATTCTAGTAGGCAAGAATCATCCTTTATAAATGGATCAGGTATAAAATAAATTCTGCGCTGTTCACTATTTAAAACTTGAATATGCTTGCAATAGCTGAATTATTTTTTTATCAGACTCAACTTTTCAAGATCAACTGCTTGTAGCATTCAAAAACTTTTAGATCCCATAGATTTTTAAAATTCAAAAAATTAATTGTATGATGATTCTATTGTAAGAGGGACCTTATATTTATAAGCGGGAAAAATGCAGGATTTGTCCAGAAATTTTGTGGGCAAAATTTAATAGACACCCTGAATTTAGATTTAAAATGATGTTTCAAAAGCATTTGAAATGTTGATTCAGCTTTTCACTCCAGACTACAGATTCTATATTCCACTACAACTTTCCCTTCCCACAATTTGACTCAAAATGCTCATTTTCTCCAACCCTGTTCTACTTGATTAATCAAGACCAGCACATCCTTAAATTTCTCAATCGACTTGTTCTGAAAGTCAAGAAGACCTCCTACACCTTTTCCCTCGAAGCTATCACTTTGATCCCTTCCCACGACGATCGATCCACTCTGTAAAGACTCGTGTGTAATGCGTGGCGGAAAAGTGTCCCGAAGCGTGGAATCGAGGGTAATCATCTGTATGTGAGTATGTGTGTCTGTATGTTGGGAGTGTTTCATTGATGTAGAATACGTGCGTATGCGTTATTACAAGGCGGCAGATATTATAGGTATATACACCGCGATGAGAGCTACCGTTCTAAACATAGAATATGCTCGAAATATAATATGGAGCACCTTAACCGATCAGAGTGATGAAAACCAGAGTCTCTATCATCAGCAAAAACTTGGAAGAATCTAGGGGCCAAAAAAAACAAAAAAGAGGGAAAACTCAGTCGTTAAAAGTTAAAACAACCGCGAACTTGTTTGAATCGATCCGATCCTTCGCGAGCAGTGCGGTAGTTAGTCAGTATTAGGCTCTTGAGGATTGGTTTTGTTTGAGAAGTTGGCTTTACTGACTTGACCGGCGCACGATCTTCTGCCATTAATCTGATTTGGCGAGACCTTATAAAATGTTCTAAACGAGAACGGACCTGAGAAAGAGGAACAGTTTATGTCGCGCGAGCGCATTGCCATAAGCGGGACCGTTGACTCGTTACCACTGACCGTGTTTGTCCCGCGACTTAAACAGAATCGAATCCAAAAGAAGAAGATCATAAATTCATAAACTACTGATTAAAAATATACCTGGAAGGGTGTTGATACCATGGACGAGGTACGAGTGGTTTAAGTGTGGTTTCAAAGCTTTTTTGTGAGGTGGTTTTTTCATTTGAGAGCTTTTCTTTTTGGTAGTTTAGAGTTTTGAATTTGAAGTTTTGAAAAGTGAATTTCTGATCAAACGTTGATGAGATTCAGTGGTTTTGAGTGTATACAAATTAGTGACGATCTTCCAAGGAGAAGTTTTATTTTGGTCGATGACCTTGGATAGAATGGATTCTGTTTAGTGAAGAGTTCTAACATATGATCTATTAGATTTTAGGAAATTGTTTTTCTAGAGATTTTAGAAACAATTTATTTCAAACTTTTCAAAATGAAATAGTGCTTCCTAATTCTCCCCAATTTTTATGGAGACAAATTTTAATGATTTATATAACTTAGGACTGATTAGAAATTAGAGTTTGATTTTGAATTTGATGGCTTTTATAACGGCTTTTATAACTATAGTAAACATTGACTGTTTTCGATTAACCATACATACATTAAAATTGATTTCAAAATCAAAAAAGGTCTTCCACAAATATTAAAAGTATCTTTAGCTTGCAATCAAATTTTTTCCGGTTAAAAATTAGTATATGATATCAAAGGGTTGATTGACCTTTCGTTTCTCGTTTGAAAACTGAGAGAAAACTATTTTTAACGGTTATTTCGCACACGATTCCACGTGATCTTTTGAATAAAACTGTTCTCTGTATTTCATTTTACACGCTCCACAAAAATCCAATCATTTTTTTCATTTCAGATATTTTATGATATAAGAAATTCACTCTTTAGTTTCAAGCATTTATTTTAAAAATTTGGATTGAGTCTAAAAGGACCCTCGTTCATTTATTTTAGAAAATTTATTAGCTCTCCTTGAAATAGATACGAAATTTGTAAAAGTTTAAAAATAGCTTTCGTCTACATTTGATTCAAGTTTTTTTTCTTATTAAATGACTTTTGTATATAATCATATGAGCAAATTTAGATAACCCGGGTTTTTTTTCTACATTTTTTACTTTTTCAAAAAAATTATAGAAAAAAAACCCGGATTATCTAAATTAATGTGCTCATATGGCAATTAATACATGCCCTTAAACCTTTTTGAATAAATTGAAGACATATTTCGATATTTGATCAAATTCTTTTTGAATGAATTATATTTCTGGCTGATAAATAATTTAGATACGCTCTCTTTCCGTACAAAAGACCTTATTTTTCATCGTCCTTTTGTATTTCCGCCTACATCACAAAGTTTCGTGACACGTGATGAATTCGCTTACCTATCTATAAAAAAAGGACTTGATTATAAACATAATTCGAATAGGGGACGTAAATGAACTTTGAACTTCTCGCTCAAAGAAGAACAAATGAAAACCTCTTTAATTATCAATATCTAATATATTTTCAATTTCTTTTATTAAATTCAAATTACTTTTTTAAAATAATATCCAGAGTGTTTCTTGTAAGCAACCTTGTTGAAGCGAGTGTACATCCCAGTAATTAAAACTGATTACCACACTCTCATTGTATTGGTCGGGGATCGATGTCACTGGATTATTAGTTGTTATATTGAAAAGGTGTGGAATTAGTCCTCAGAGAATTAAATAGAATTTAGCCAATACTTTAAAACTGTTTCTACTTTAAAATACAATCAACACAAAAATTCGTTTTTTGAACGTACAGATACTTTTCAGTCTTTAAAAAATAAATTAATATCAGCCATCACAGTATCTATTTTACTAGATTAGATTGATTATTCGGAAAATTTGTTTTCAAACCGAAAATCCACTTCCCGCATCAAAAATAAAATCAAGGACATTTCCCAGATTTTCACGGATTTTTTTTAATTTCCGGGCAAATCCCGGATTTCCTTAAAGTCCCACACAGTAGATACCCTGTTTATTCTAATAAATTGAAATTAATTTACATTTTAGTGAGGTCAAAGCCATAATTTTTCCTCAGACGATGTTAGCATAATCTAACTCTTAACACTACAGCTTGTTATTGAACGGAAATTGCTACGGAAATTGACTTTTCGAATGTCAAGCGCTCTCAACAGCGATCGACTGTAATTTATTGGTCAACATTATTCATAGCTTCTAAACATCTATAACTCTCAAGTAACCTATCAATTCATTTAGAGTGCAATTAATTACTACTATGATTCCAATTCAAAATTATATAATTTTAAGTCCTTGCAAATACAAACTTTTTCTTCTAGAAGGCATTGAGTTTGAAATATTAATTTATTTTTATGTTTGATCTTCCCAAACTCAGAAATATCGTTTCTTAGGGAATTTCGACCTTCACCTTCAGTTTATGACTACTAATTTACATAACGCCAGTACTCGTTAGCCTGTAAGCAAGTGGAAAGTAGAAAATTAATTGCACAATTAGTTGTAATCTGAAATTCCATAATTTGTAAAAATACCGTCGTCGAGTTATTATTAGTAGTTTATTTTGTGTTTTACTTTGGAAAAATTTAGAGGATCGCTGTTTGTCAAGGTTGTTTATTTATAACAGTGGGGTGAACGTAGAATACAATTTTGCATATGTGAACACGCGAGTGCTTTACATTTCTTTTTAGATAGCTGTAATACATAAGAAATTCCTATTTCTTATTTTTAACACTACTTTCTTCTTTTATAGTGAGAAAAGCGTGGACGATTGACGTCCTTTCAATATCGATCAATCATACTCTTTGCTTCGACTTGAGAAAAATGAAAAAAAATTTTTTTTTTTAAATGTTGAAAATCAAGAAATGACCAAGAATATTTTTCTGCTGTTCCCAAAATCCAAAATTTTTATTTATTTACTAGCAGAAATTTTTTTCCGGGATTTAAAGAAATTTCATAGAATTAAAAGAAATTTTAAAGAGACTTTAAAAGATTGCAAAAGATTTTAAGCGATCAATCTAATAATATAAGAGAAAGTATTTTTATTTTTTCTCTTATAAAAAAACATTTTGCTATGTATTGTAGAATGTTTAGAATGAAAGTTATGAATTAAAATAAATATTTGCGCTTCGCGGTAAATATAAATATAAATATTTTACTTTAAATTGTTCTGGAAAATTGAAAAACTTGACCCGAAAAAACCGGGAATTTTAAATCGCCGAGTCGCCACCCTGATTATGCAAATCTGAAAAATATAAATGCACCCCCATTCTAGAATTTGAAATCGTGTCAAATTGCGGTTTATGAAAGTTGCTCAAAACAATGCAAAGACTGTTTTATCTAGAATGAAAAATGATGAAGAAGAGGGTGAAATCGAGTGTTAGGGATAATAAAAAAGATAGAGAAAAGTGGGGCTCAACCCTCGACTTGATCCGGAGTAACTTCGCACTCAAATTTCTTTATATTATATAAGGCTCGTAGTGGCTATCCAATAGACCTACATATGTATATAGTTATGTACACATGTAGTGAGTATACCTGTGTATATAGATGACGTCAGAAGCGAGGAATCTGCGCGAGAAACATCCCTTATAATCAAGCCATACTCCCTGAGTCGGTCCCTCGCGTATAATACGTTCTGCGGTGATCTGAAGAATGGTTGGAGAACACAGAGTACGATCAATTAAAAAAAGTTCCGATTAATTACATTTTAAACATCGTATTGTTTTTCAACTCAACTCTCCCTTCAACTATTGTTTTTCATCGAACTGTGTTGTTTTTTCTGCTTTCTTAATTTGTGCGCAGTATTAAGTTAGTGAGTAAGTGACACAGGTTCGAATTTCATGTGATGTACATGAGTCATTTGGAAAATTACGTGGAGACTTCCAAATCTGAATTTAATAATGGAATTTTAATTAATTAAAATTTAAAACCCGAAACATATTTCATTTTTAAAAGAATTCATGTAATGTATCTTTATTTTTTAATTTTAAATTAGAAGATAGAAGTATATCCTATTCTAATAATTATAAAATGAGGATGATCAAGGAGATGAATAGATTTAAATAAATATTTAAAAAGTACAAAGACTGAAAGATATTACAAAAAAAAAAAGAATTTCTATTACATTTTTTCTGAGTCGAGTGTATTAAAATTGACAAATCTTACATTTTGTGCTATGCTTCTATATTTTTGAAGGTCATTGGAAGATCAATATTTCAGTAGTTTCGTCACGTATCATTAGGCTCTAATGAGTGAAAACTTTTCTTTGAGTTGTGTTCTCCAACAAGAACAAGCAAAACAAATTTCTAATTACTCAGATTATAAGAACACGTAGATTTCATGTGTATAAAATCTAAGTTTCTTTATAATTTTCACAATAAATACAATTTCTAAGAGTAAAATATGGTACAACTACTAATTTATGATTGCCACAACCACAATTTTGATTAATAGAACCATATGTGGTTGTGGTAACTATTATAAAATAATTGTGTCAATTATTTAATAATAGTTTCTACGATGAATTATTTCACACTGAATGTTTTTTCTTTTTCAGGAACAAGCGCACGATGCAAAACAACAAATTGCCACAAGTCCAGAAGACACCGAGGATATGCCAGCGGGGCAACAAGGTCCTCAGGTTCCTAGACGTAGGGGTGGAATTTCCGCCGAACCTGTCTCTGAAGAAGATGCCACGAGCTATGTCAAAAAAGTTGTGCCTAAAGACTATAAAACCATGAACGCTTTGAGCAAGGCAATCGCCAGAAATGTCTTGTTCGCTCATCTGGATGAGAAGGAACGTTCGGACATCTTCGACGCGATGTTCCCTGTTTTATTCTCTCCAAAGGAAACCATTATTCGACAAGGTACTTTGCATACGTCTTGAGTTAGACATTTAATTGATAAGTTTAAAAACTTTACATTTTCCTCGTATCATTTAATTTCAATTATGAAGCAAGTTTGAAATTGAATTTAATTATCTGATTACAAATTCAACTGAATATAATAGGAGATGAAGGTGACAACTTCTACGTGGTAGACCAAGGGGAAGTCGAAGTTTTCGTGAATGGCGAATTGGTAACGACTATCGGTGAAGGTGGAAGTTTTGGTGAATTGGCCCTGATCTATGGAACACCTCGAGCAGCCACTGTTAGAGCAAAAACAGACGTTAAACTCTGGGGAATTGACAGGGATTCCTATCGCAGAATCCTGATGGGTTCGACGATTAGAAAGCGAAAATTATACGAGGAGTTCCTATCCCGAGTGTCCATTTTAGGTAATACTTCAGTATCTTTTCATTTTAAATTTTGTAAAATTTCTTAAAAACCTATGAAATCTCATGAAATTCCTTTAAATTTAATAAAATCACTTGATGTTACTTAAAATTCCTAAAAATCAAATGGAATCTCGCCAAATCTCTAAATTTCTTTAAATTCTATAAAATAATAATAATAATTAATTACGGAATAATTTTCTACATACAAAATTGGATTTGATTTTAGAATCACTGGACAAATGGGAAAGATTAACTGTAGCAGATGCTTTGGAGCCTGTAACATTCGAAGATGGAGAGACGATAGTACGACAAGGTGATCCGGGAGAAGATTTCTACATCATTGTAGATGGTACAGCTGTGGTTCTTCAACAACGTTCGGAAGGCGAAGAACCTGCAGAGGTCGGTCGGCTTGGACCTTCCGATTATTTCGGTAAATATTAAAAATATTAATTAATCTCTTTTCCTCAGAAACGAATTTTTTTTTGTCAATTTTCATTGAAAATAGCTAAATTCTCTAAACTTCTGATGTAACTTGTATTTTATTTTTATATTAACAGGCGAAATAGCGTTACTATTGGACAGGCCGAGAGCAGCAACAGTTGTTGCAAGAGGTCCTTTAAAATGCGTTAAATTAGACAGAGCACGATTCGAGCGGGTTCTCGGCCCTTGTGCCGACATTTTGAAACGCAACATCACTCAGTACAACAGCTTCGTATCACTGTCCGTATAACCGATTCACAGCCACTCCTCTACAGGACTATATTTCACTATATTATTGTAATTTTTTATTTAATATTTTAATAATTATTGTATTACGTCAGTTAATAATATATACATATTGTATTAGAACTTCTGTAATAAAGAAAATTATACATACAACAGAATACAATCAATTTCTTTTTCAATCAAAATAGTTTAAAAAAAAAACCAAAAGGAAAAAATCTTGATATAATGTAATTAACTTTTTAATATATAAATTTTGTTTTAAATTACTATGTTTATTTGATAACTTGAATATTTAAAATAATAAAGTAGGATTGCTTAGAAATAAAATACTACCATATTAATAATTAAAAAAAAAAGTTTATTATGCAAGATCTGCATCCTTCCATCGTACAACCGATATCCATTAGTCGTTCCTGAAAACAATATGATCGCGAATTTCTAAAATTGATTATTCTGAAATCGCTCTTTTATTCTAGAGTTCATATACCTGTACTCGAAAAAGCTAAAACACTTTTGGTAGTACACCATCATTGTCTTTTACACAATAGTCCTCACTTTTCTCCTGATCTTCTTTTATCCTCATTGAAGCATTCACGAACTTCTCATTTCATCATCAGTAAAATATTAAAAGCTTCCTCAACAGCTTGCACCCCGAAGAATTTTAAACTTTGTACAAGGTTTCAGCTCGTACTCCTGATCGATGAAAAATGAAGCTGGTTCCAAAGCCCGGAGTTGATTTTCTTGATGATTATAGAAGTCCTTAGTACAAACTGAGTCGGGATTTAAACAAATTCCTGAATGGTGTTTCACAGAATTTCTTCTTCGGTGAGCAGTTTCCACTGCTGAATCTGTATTCTTTCATTCTCTGGTATGATGCGAAACAATTTTTGAAAACGAATTGGGAGAATTGTGATCTCGTTTCCAAATGGATAAATAAAGGGAGAAAAACTCGATTGCAGTGATTAAAGGACTATGCCTAAGAAGATTATGCCATACAGTCATCTTAAAATTTTGTACTGATGGATGAAATATCAAATATAAATCAACTTCTACAAAAATCATTCCGATTGAAGAATGTAAAGTGTCTCCTTCCTATGTACAGTTCAGTTTAGCTTGCATAGAAAATATATGTACAAAATAATGTCATAACGCCTTGTCGGACGAGATTAGAAATATAATTGGCAGCAGAGGGTTTGAGACGTTTGGATCTCAAAAAAAAAAGGCAAAACGTACATTTTCTATGTTTGCAAGTGGATCTTTACGTATCTAAAACCAGCATACGCATTTTTCTATGTACAATGACGAATCGGATATTTGGAAAAGTACGCATGGTCAATGAAAAAAGATGTAGAGACCACGGATCCCCTTCCAAATTACTGATTCACGCGTTTCCCGCACACCAATCTGGGTGCTTTCCGCGCTTGTGAAACGAATGTGTCCTTTCCATTCCCTCGAGAAGAATGAGGGGAAAGTGTTGTCCCTCTACCAACCACCTAGAGAACCACTACTCGTCTTGCAGTCGATTTGCTTTTTCTTGGGATCAGCATAAACCAACCCGAACTCAGAGACAAATTCATAAAACTTGTCCAAAGTATCAAACGCCAGTTCCGCTACGATGAAATCAACTGCCAAATTTTGCCGGTAACTAAACAGCAGAAGAAATACATTGATTAGACATAATCACTTAGAGATTAAAAAAAGGGAATAGCAATTTAGAAAGATTAAGATTAATATGCTGCTACCTGAAACAGAAATCTCGTTGGATTACATTTCTTTTCCCACTTTACTGAACTCGAATTAAACTAATTATAGTCTTATTATATTCATTTTCTAAATTAAATTACTCTAATGTTGAAAATCTGCTAGTTAAACTTAAATCTCAATTACCTAGAGGTTTTTAAATTTACCGGTAAAATCGGTTGAATTCAAAAACACAAAATGAGACTTAAAAAATTGACTTTATAAGATAACTTAATTATATTAAATACGACTAATAGTTTATCTTAATCCTATATCCTGAAAGTAATGAGAAAATTGTGTGTAAATGATTTAAATGTAAAGAAATGTGAATGTACTTTTTAGAAAAAATAATATATCTGTTCATGTTATATGTATGTTAAAATTGTTTAACTGTTAAACATGTATAAATTTAAGTGTTTTGAAATTTAGATTGTTTTGAGTAACTTATTCAGTCACAAGTTTTTTTAATAACCCAAGTTTTACTGAGTTATTAATCAATATTGCACTTACTTCTCTTAGGTATAAATTTTAGAATATTTATGATAAATTTTCATTTTTAAGGTTTCCTTTAGTTTAAATAAATGCTATATACCATAGACCTGTTAAATAAAAGAAAAATTTAAAAACAGCCTTAACTGATACAACAAACAAACTTCAAACAGAATTAGGTAAACTAACAAATATGCAAACTCTCAAATTTAAATCTCCTAGTTGCAAGCAAGTTATTCTTATTAATTATATTCAAGTCTCAAAATTTAGATTTCTATAAGTCTCTATAAAATTTTTTTGCAAAATGCATTGAAGTATTAAAACTTTCACTCAGGTAGAACAAACCTACATTTTACACACAGTATTAAATCTTTTAAAATAAAAGACGAAATAAAGAATTCCAAATAAATTTGTAAATTGAAATAATTTAAGTAAGGATAAAAACTAAGGAATGTGACTATGTGCAAAAAAAAAAACCATATTTCTAAAGTACTAAAAATTTCAAATGTGCGTACTAAAACAATCTCTTAAAAATAGGGGAAATACAAAAAAATAACTTCTATAAATTCAGTGCAGCGCAAAAAGAAATGAATAAAGAAAGAAGCAGAAATCAAAGCAAGGCAATTGAAATATTCGACTTCGGGGGCATTTTTAGGGCAAGTAGAATTAAAAATAGATACGTACGCTTTGATCATCGTTTTTAAACCAAGCTTTCGCTCCCTCGTGATGAACCAATCCATTAAGAATGCTGCCATTCGTGGCGCTTTTCTGTAGAGTTTGAAAAAACTATGGAAATTACCGAGCCACCAAGCTGAACGAACTTTTAATGCGTGTTTCACACATTCATCTTTCTTATCTTCTTCAGAGAGAGCTACGAGTATCGTTGTTAAATCTGTAACACAAACGATTTGTATTTAATTAAAATAATACATTTTGTTAGAATATAATTCAAATTTATTGATCAACCTTTGAACTATGATTCTAACTTTTGTTTTTTGAATTCTTGGTAGTGAAGATAAAGATTTCTAAGTCAAATCGAAATTTCAAAGTTTGAAAATAATGTTTACCTTGTGTGTTCTTGGTAAAAATGTAGTAGAGGATCCTGTAAGCTACGAATTCACAACGATTTTCACCACCGACGTCCTGATATAACATCCGCAATTGAGTCTGACACTGATTGAATTCTTCGTGATCACCGCGTTCGAGTGCGACTCGAGCGTGCGTTTCATAAACATGAACAGTGAAAGCATCTCTAATGCCTTGTACCGTCAAGTCTTGCCGAATGGATTTGAGTTGATCGCACGCATATCGATAATCTTGTTCAGCCAACCACCGTTTCTTAACGTGAGCCAAGGAATTTTTTAGTACACTTACCGGTCGCACAGCAGATGCAGCTGGAGCCTGAAATAAAACAATCAATTAGTTAATAAAATTTAGAGTTATAGTCAATTACAGCTTTCTGTATTTGTAATTAAAAAGAAAAATACGTACAGAAGTAAGACGCAGGTATTGTTTCTCAAGATCCTGACACGACCCGATGATGTGTAGACCTGTGAAGTCGAAATCCCCATTGACATCTTCCCTAATACTAATAGAGGATTTACAAGAATCATTGAATCTAGCTGCGCGCTGCTGTAGCTTCTCCTTAGATCCAAGTTCCTCACTGCCTGTCGCTAACCCAAATTCGGAATAGAAATGTGATTTCGCCTGCTTACTTTTCTTGTTTTTCTTTGTGTTGTGATTTTGTTTGCTTCGTGCGGACTTTTTCGACTTGGACGACTTATAGTCGTGATCCCGATCACTAGGATTAGATGAAGAAGAAGTGCTTCGTCTGTACTTCCGTGGTGGACTACGAGAGCGTGAACGCGACCTGGATTTTGATCTAGACCTAGACCTAGATCTCGACCTCGAGTGCGACCTTGATTTGGATCGCTTGTGACCAGCAGAGAGACGCGCGCCAAGCCGTGCCCCGAGGGACGTGGAGAGGCCTGGCTTGCGCAAGCCTCCCTGCGAATTAGCCAGCGAAAAAGCAATTTTCAAAGGTGAATTTCGAGGTTTAATCGTCATGGTCATACGTTCACTGTGAATGCTAGGCATAGGCTCATTGTCCCAATCCTTAACCCAGAGGGATCCGTCGTTTGCAGCCCTTGTTATTTTTCCCTTTAGTATAATATCGACCTGATCCTTGTCGACGGGCGTCTGGCATTTCTCATAACACCGATTCACGTAGTTCTTCAAATTATCAGGCCAATCACCCACCACGCTGTCATTATAGTTCCCGAGAGGATTACCTACCGTCGCTTTCACGGATTCCGGTTGAGCATTTTCTGCTGGAGTTACAGGACTATCAATTATGGATGGTTTTTCTTCTTGAGGGGGAGTCGCGGATTTCTCATGTTGTAGGGGTGGTAAGGGAGGTACATCTGAATTCAAATTTGGACCCGAGGCGAAAGTCGCCGGGGTCTTATTTCCCTGAAAGCTATTGTTAATCTGAGCCGCGAGGTTTTTGTTCCTTTTACGCTTTTTTTTCGCCGCCCCACTATTTCCAGAAGGAGAAAAACCGAGACCGGTTTTCTTGTTCTGGAGATTAAAACGAATCTGCCCGTTAAATTCTGAAAACAGAAAAAGAAAAGAATCGTTAGCTTGTACTTCAAAACTTTTAATCAAATGTTTTTAACTCAGTCTGAATGCTTTCAAATTAGAAATTTTAAATCGAACTCTTAAAAATTGTATATAATTTCATATGAAAATAATATAAAACAATACTTACGAGAACCCTCGTTGTACATTCTATTCCAGTTGTTTTGCGCGTAGTGATTAAAAATGTATGGTTGTTGTTGGGACATTTGTGACTGATTTTGAGTATTTTGGTTTGGTTTATTCGACTGAGCGGGGGGTGGGGGTCCTGGGGGAAGAGGTGGAAGATCGGAATCATCGTCAAGGGTCATGGGAGTGACTGGCATGAGAGGTTGAATTTCAGATTGCTGTTGAATTTTTTGTTGCTGTTGGGATTGTTGTTGGGCCTGTTGCTGTTGTTGGGACTGTTGAGCCTGTGATTTTCCAAGAGTATTGGAATTTTGTTGGAGTTGCTGTTGTTGCATGTGCTGAGGATTAAAACCTTGTCCATATGCACCCATCATTCCATGATGGTAATAAAACATTTGATTATGGTTAAAGCCTTGTCCATACATCGATCTACAAAACAAGAAAAAATTTTGTTCATTAATTTACAGGTCTCTACAATCAATTGAAATCTGTATTATTATCTCTTTACTATTATTAACTCAAAGTTTGTATTTAAATATAATTAAGGCTAAAAAATTATTCCTTTTTGTTCTGAGTATTAACAAATTTAAGAATATAACTGCAGGCTTTTTGTGCATTTATAGAATGAAGATTTGTTAGATGAAAGTTACAACTATATATTTGTATATTACGTTGATTTTATTATTCTTACAAGAAAATGCATGTCAATTCTACGAGGAATAGATTTCACTATTATCTTCCTTCTCTCGATTCCTATTATTAACTTTCTCTTAAACAGATGCATGAATAGGATTTACGATTCGTTTTGAATGTGTTTATTTATGGCCGAGGATTACCTCTCAAGGTTAGGGGATATCAAAGTACACAAAAGGAAATATTTAGGAACTATATTTTCCAGAAAGTGCTACGTAAGTAGAAAGGAAATATTGCGCAATACTGCACGACCAGACTACAAAATTCACATTCTAAAAATAAACTTAGCAGTACAAATAAAATCTGAACATGTAATAATACAATGTAATCTGTAAACGAAAGATCGTAAAAAATGAAGATAAAATTGGGTCTCCAGCGGTTGCCCTACATAGCTTGCAACCGATTAAAAATAGAATACGTAGTAATATCATTCCCAAGAATTAGATATTGGAGTTTGACACAGTTTTTTGTATTTTAGTTCAAAGGTCAATATACCCGTATAGTTTTCGATCCTGCTTTACACTTCGAAACAAATGTTTTTGCGTCCTTAATCTTTATGAACTTTTATAGTTGAGCTATATATTCAAAAGGTCTCTGAAGATGATCAAAATGGTGGTATGTATAAAAAGGGTTCTCGCCCTAAAATAAAAATGTTGCAAAATCTCTTTCAAGTTCATTTACTCACAGTTTACGTTATTTAAACTTTCTTGAACGAAAAACTGGTCAAATAAAAATTTCGGAGCACTAAAAAACACTGCCAACGACTTGAATTCGACTACAAATAAAAATGCATCAGAATATTCAGAATAGGCTTACGTCGTCACACGATCCGTTAACGTAATCTGGTGGTAATCTGGCGGGATCGGTGATGAATGGTGAAAAATCAATGAACTCGTAGAAAAACTAAATGAATGAAAAAAACTACCCCTACTAACAGGACATTGACAGAATTAAAAAAAATTCGAAGGTACATTGTGAGATTATTGTACTTACCCTGCGTATGGAGGATAAAGGTGCTGCATATTGCCTGAGGGATACTGCCACGCCATATTAGCCATTGTACCTGCTCCAAGTTGTGGAAATGGCTGTTGTTGCTGCTGCTGCTTCTGTTGAGGCGCTACGGTTTCACTTTCTGACATAGCGAATACGGTTTTAACATCAACTCTTTACCTGTCTTTGGTCGTTACCTGGATAGCTAATAAAAGTAGTAGTACGCGTCTAAAATTTCGCGAAGCATTCACACTTTGCAAAAGTATCGTCGAACGCTAAACACTAGCGTACGAGCACGAAATTCCGATGAACTGGAACGAAAAATGTCAAATGACGTTTCCTTTTTCTTTGACCTCGGATGGCTGGGCTGCAATGGCGTGGGTTTGAAGCAGTGCTCCCAACCTAAAGTTGACGTTGGCTTTCCGCTGGAGAAATACTACCATTGGTTAACATGTTGCGCGCGATTCAAAATCGAATTGCACATCAAAGTACAGCCAACGGCAAAATTTCTCCAACGGAAAGTCAATGCGCACTGGCGCACAGGTTTGGGACATCAGGGGAGCCAACTGAGCAGCGTTCCCAACGCCGACTGCGCATGTGTCGCGCTCGGCATCCGATTGGTTGCTATTCGCGCGCAATTCAAAATGTACTAAAGGATATTTTTTATTTACAGAATTGGCATTTAATTAATTTTTTTTTGTCAAGATTGATTAATTTCGGTCTAAGAAATATTTCCATAAGTTAAAATTCCACTATTTATAATAAACAATAAAAATGATATTTTTTAGCATTTTGAATTGCGCGCGAATAACAACCAATCGGATGCCGAGCGCGACACATGCGCAGTAGAGTTCGGGGTAACTGAGAGGCTGAGAGCGCCAACATTGCGCCCCCCACCACACCCCAGCATCAATGATGATAAAATATCATCAAATCACTTCAAATATCTGTATTCTTTGCCGATACTTTGCCGTTACATACATATTTTTACAATAATAATCGATAAAAGAAGTTATTGAATAATTTAAAAAAAGAGTGATTGGGTTGAGCAAAAAAAGTGAAAATATTAGTCTTTTCTTAAAGGTAAACCAAGTTCCAATTCTAATTGTTCTCTTATTTCTTTACATACATTTATACACGTGTGCAGGTGCAAATTTACATAAGATAATGTGCTCTTTTTTTCTTCTATTTTCTCCAAACTATTAATTAATTGGGGCTTCACTTAAATTTTTTTTAAAGAGCGTTATATTATAAATGTGTAAACACATAAACCACATAATGTTAGGCAATAAATTGAGGTTAGGATGTCTTACTTTCTCTGAATGTTTACATATTTCAAAAGTATTTGCCCTTTATAAGTAGACATGTATATTATTGAATATTCCGTATAGTATTTAAATGAAACGTGACAATTACTATTTGATAATAAATCGGAATTAAGCTAACTTAGAATTCTTATTTAAAAATGTGTTCAGTGTTGCCAGACATAGTTTGATATTTCTTTACTTTGTACCTTATTCTGAGCATACATATATTTCAAATAAAAATTCTTCTTTTTAGGAAGAAACTGAAGAAGTAACAACTGAACAAAGAATAAGTTGAAATTATTTTCGTTGAAGACAATTTTACTCATCTGGCAACACTGGCATTACATGCGAGTGGACGTTTAGTTTCCAAATTTTTAATTTTTTCTTCCAAGGTGTATTGTTGCTTTCACAAAAATATGGCTTCCTTGCTGGTTCCACCAGCTTCTGTTCGTGGAATGTCTTGCTTGGACCGCGATGCGTTTACCAGAACGGTAAAAGTACCTTCTTTATGCCTCCAAGATGTAGACCTCTCAAAAGTTATGCCAATTCTAAAAAAGTATATCCTCAAAATGCAAAAATTGAGACCAGTATTCTCTTCAGAAAAAGGTACAATAGCCTATCTCGATCCCAATAAAGTGAAAACTTTAGAAGACATTCCGGATTCTGATAGAGAAATTGTAAAGTCTTGGAATGCCAAATTTTCTGAAATGGAATTAAATCTGAACTACGAAAACTGGAAATTAGATGATATACTAAGAGCAATTTTACCAGAAGAAGTCGAAGTTCCAACGGGTTACAGCCAAATAGGACACATTATTCACTTGAATCTTCGTGATTCTCAATTACCATACAAAGCTTTAATTGGTCAAGCTTTCCTTGATAAAATAGCAAACGCAAGAACAGTTGTAAATAAAACGAACGTTATCGACACAACATTTCGATTTTTTGCGATGGAAATTCTCGCTGGCGAGGAAAATACCGTCGTTGAAGTAAAAGAAAATGGACGTCGGTATCAACTCGACTTTTCTAAAGTATATTGGAATCCTCGATTAGGAACTGAACACGAGAAAATAGTAAATTTTCTAAAACCACAGGACGTTTTGTACGATGTTTTCGCAGGTGTTGGACCTTTTGCAGTTCTTGCAGCGTGTAAAGGCATCAAAGTTCTTGCCAATGATTTAAATCCAGAGTCCTACACCTGGCTTTTAAAAAATGCCAAAATCAATAAAACAAAAGATAATCTTACAGCTTTTAACAAAGATGGTAGAGATTTTTTGAGGAACGAAGTTAAAAACGATATTCTAAATCGCAGAGAAAATAACGAACACGGTGTTGAACATATAGTAATGAATCTTCCAGCAATGGCTGTTGAATTTTTGGACGTGTTTCGCGATTGGTTAACGGAAGAGGAAATCAGAAAAGTTTCCTCGAAGCAATCTATAGTTCATGTTTACTGTTTTGTAAAACCTCTAGAAAACAAAGAGCCTTCTGAGGTTGCAAAATTGCTTGTTCAACAGAAACTTGACGCAGTTTTATGTTCTAAAACTCTGATAGAAATTCACCACGTTAGAAAAGTTTCTCCTATTAAAGAAATGATGCGAGTTTCATTTTTTTTGACTGAAAAGATTTTGAGAGGCGGGGAGCCAGCATCGAAGAAAGTTAAAGCAAACGAAGATAACGATGTATTTACTTGCTAGGTAAAGATGGCTAAAAATAAAGGACCAAACAAGATGACGAAAAATGTATTCAAAGTTGCAGGATCTCGCTCTCTTCACGTTAAATCTAAAGCTCAAAAGGTGTCGAGTAAATTGAAAAAAGTAAGTGCTATAAGTGATGATTTTAATTTTTTTGCATAATCTGTGAGGAATCAGTTTTATTTTGATATTTCCTTCAGTGCAAGTTTACCCTTAGATTTTTCTCATAAATTATTATTTATTATGTCAAAAATTTTCTTCTACATTATGTTTAATTTTATTTAGTAAATATAGAATATCATGAAGGTTCTTTAGTTAATTTCCTGTTTATTTTTGAACAGCTCAACTTGAAATCAAATAGATCAATAAGGGAACAAACTGTCAAGTTAGATCAGCAGCTGGTGGAATTACGCAAGGAAATGATTCATGAAAAACTTGAAAAAAAGGCGGAATTTCCGAAAAAGTTGCCGAATGAAAAACCTGATCAGTCTAAGAAACCACCTACAAAAATGGAAACAGAAGCAACTGCTGATCTAGTTAAAGATTTAAAGATTTGAAATTTATTTACACAAAACAATAATCCGATATAAATAATTTTCTCTATTGTAAAAATGTGTCATAGATTTATAAATCTTTTATAATAAAATGCGAGTTTGGAAAAAAAAATTTATATTTACTAAACAGGTATAATAGGATAAATTTGGGAAAAAAAGTAAGGCGATAAAACAAAGGAGGGGATAAAACAAATCTAACCACACACTTCTATTCAGTAATTTAAAAAATGTACGATTTTTTGTATATAAAATTTAGCCAAACCGAATAAGTAATGGAGAAAAACACAGCAGCTTTAATTGTGGTGGGAGACGAAATCTTACGAGGTCAAACTGTCGATATGAATACATCGTACTTGGCTTTAAAATTATATTTAGCGGGATTTAAACTTCGTAAAACTGTCACCATTCCTGATTCGATAAGTATCTTATAAATTAATTGAAGAAAAAACAGAGCTTTTCAGAAGAATTAAGTAAATTAATCTAGTGATTGTAATTAATTTTTATTTTCTTTAAATAGGTCTTTGAAATAGCTAAAGAGATATCAGATGTTTCCAAAAATTATTCCATAATCTTCACATCTGGTGGAGTAGGACCAACTCACGATGATTTAACATACCAAGGCATAGTTAAATGTTTCAAATTGAAATTAGAAAAAAACGAAGAGCTGTTCGATCTATATACAAAGTTATTTCCAAAACAACCGGAAGTTCAAAAACTGTGCATGGTACCAACTCCTTGTGAAGTTATTCACATTAAATCAATAGGTATTTTTAATATTGGAAAATCATTATGTTATTGTTAAGTTTAAGGCGACAATAAGACAAATAAATAATAATGAAAAAGTGAAGGATAAAGTAAAGTTACAATGTATTTTTTTCAGAGGAATTTGCAGTAATCAAGGTGCAAAACGTTCACATACTTCCCGGTTCCCCAAAGTATTTTCAACTAGCAGTCGATTATATTGTTTCTCGCCTTGAAGGTAGATCTCGAGTTTATATGGATAGCCTTGACATAGCATTGAGCGAATTGAAAATAGTTAAGACTTTGGATTTATTTGCTGAACGTTGTAAAGGACGTGTTAAAATTGGAAGTTATCCACAACATTTGGGTTCAGTACCTTCAACGAGAATAACTTTCGAAGGATACCCAAGAGATGTCTGTAAAGTTAAGGAAGAATTTCAAAAGTCATTTCCAGGGCATCTCTTTGTTGATATTAGATTTGATTTATGGTCTGCTAACGAAGTTATGGCACAAGCTCACGAGCAACCTCATGTGAAACGCGCTTTGGATATTTTAGAAGAGTGTTACGATAGGTAAATTCGACATTAAAAAAGTCTAAATATAAAAACAACTCTATTTTCAAAGAGTTTAAACATCGAGTTTAAACAACTACATTTTAAATCTCATTTTAGGTTTAAATCTGATGAAGTATTCATCTCTTTCAATGGCGGAAAAGACTGCACTGCAGTTCTTCATTTAGCAGCTACTCTCAATGCCATTAAAGGTACTCAGCCTTTGCTGAGTTTGTATGTAACTGGGGACTCTTTCGTACAGGTAATTTCTATTCTTCACGAAACGGGGAATTTTTACTAATGATTGCAGATAAAAAGCCAAAATTAATTGAAAAATGTTTTCTAGGTTGAAGATTTCGTGAAACAAGCATCTTCCTACTATGGATTGCGAGTAGTTCGCAAGAAGCAACCATTAAAAGAATCCCTGACCGAATTCATTGAAGAAAACCCTAAATTGCAAGCCTGCCTGATGGGAACTCGAAAAGCTGATCCGCATGGAGCTTGTCTCGAACCATTTTGTAAAACCGATTCAGGATGGCCTCCACTGATGAGAGTTAATCCAATTTTCGAGTGGACTTATTATCAAGTCTGGAAGTTCCTACTAGACTTCAATGTTCCTTATTGTTCTCTTTACAATGAAGGTTATAGCAGCATCGGCGCTGCACATTCGACTATCAAGAATCCTCTTTTACAGGACCCTAACAATCCGTCCTTGTACTTACCTGCTTACACTTTGACAGACGCTTCGGCCGAGAGAAATAGTCGAGAATAATTAAGGAAACTCTAGCACAATTTAGATTTACATTTTTTTATATTTATGAATTTTGAAACAAAGATTACTTAAATAGATTCATATAACGTTTTTAAACCTCTAATTCAATTGTAATAATATAATGGTAATAAAGTCAAAGGTTAATATATTTCATTTTTTGTATTTCTTCTTCTCGACTAAAAACTCTTGCAAGATAATCTATAATCTCATTTCTAGATTTCAGGTTTTAATAAAAAATGTAGGCGATGTCTGTCTCAACAAAGTGATCCGCATTAGGCAACAAGTTTGGATAGAGTTTAAGAGAATAGAGAAGTAGCGAGCTTTTAGAAAATAAGAGTTTAGTTTACAAACGAATGTTTGGGAAAGAGTTTGACATTCACCGACTTTTTGCTGAGCGTCGCAGATAAGAGATAATCCGCGACTTAGCGGACTGAAGCCCCTAAATAACTGAATTAAGGTCTCAAGTACAGAAAGCCCTAAGCGTGGATTTGCGGTGGTCGGACCAAGTGTATAAAAGGAAGTGATCGAGTTGAGAGTGATCAAGGTGACGGGTCTGGCGAATGGAGCAACCAATATGTACAATAGCAGTGTTCACTGGGAAGCGAGACTCCCGGCAGGGGCACCACGTCTGCTAGGATGGAATATACCACCAGAGGAGTTGGTTCATGTACCAGATCACTGGCTAGTGTATCCTGAGCCGAACCCTTCCCTTCACTATCTTCTAGCACTCTTGTACATACTCTTCACCTTCATAGCTCTACTAGGAAATGGCCTCGTTATTTGGATATTCTGCTCGTAAGTCTGCTATTTATCATCTCTTTTTTTTTCTTGCAGTTCTGAATGATTTATTTTATTGGCTGCTTTATAAATCACAGAAGGAGTACTAAAATATTAAATGTTCAGAACATAAAAATCCAAAAATTGTATGGAAAGTCCTATTAAACAAAATATTCCACTTTTACTGTTTTGTAATTTTTTAACTATTGGATACTATTTAAGATTAATGTATTTATTGTCAATACTAAAATTTTTACTTTATGTTAACAGGGCTAAATCATTAAGGACACCATCTAATATGTTCGTGGTGAACTTGGCGATCTGCGATTTTATAATGATGCTCAAGACCCCGATTTTTATTTATAATTCTTTCAATACGGGTTTCGCTCTTGGAAATCTTGGATGCCAAATCTTTGCTTTTATGGGTACCTTATCTGGAATCGGCGCAGGTACAACAAATGCTGCAATAGCGTACGATAGATACAGGTAAGCAATTTTCAAAATCTCCAATTGTTTGACCTTGGCATTTTTTACAAACTCCTCAAATCTATAAAATTCATTTTGCTTTCATTCTTATAAAACCATTAACTTTGTTTTACTTTCTGTATTTAGCACTATAGCGAGACCATTGGATGGCAAATTATCTCGAGGTCAAGTGATGTTATTTATTGTTCTGATATGGTCTTATACAATTCCATGGGGTCTAATGCCTTTGATGGGAGTGTGGGGCAGATATTCCCCCGAAGGATTTCTCACAAGTTGCACCTTCGACTATGTTACGGACACTCCTGAAATCCGATATTTTACAGCGACTATTTTCACCTTCTCCTACTGTATACCGATGACTCTAATTTTGTCTTACTACAGCCGAATGGTGGGTCATGTGATGGAACATGAAAAAGCTCTACGTGAACAAGCTAAGAAGATGAACGTTGAAAGTTTGCGAAGCAATGCCAACACGAATGCTCAATCGGCCGAAGTTCGCATTGCCAAGGTCATTATACCATTTATAACAAGAATCATACATTTTTCAATTTTGAATGATTCAGTTTTAAGATTAGATATGTATAAACTTAAACATAATACTTACAGGCCGCGTTGACAATTTGTTTCTTGTATGTTGCTGCCTGGACTCCTTATGGCACGATGGCAATGATTGGAGCTTTTGGAAACAAATCTTTGATAACGCCAGCAGTCTCGATGATACCTGCTTGTTGCTGCAAACTCGTTGCTTGCTTCGATCCCTACGTTTACGCAATCAGTCATCCTCGATATAGGTACCTAAAAAAAAAAAAATGACTTCAGAACCTAGTGGGCAAAGGATATCAGAAACATTTTCAGAAAGTTCCAAAAACGTTCTAGAAGCGGTCCCGATGTCCGATGCCCGAAAGACGTTTCAAAAACGCCCTTAGAACGTTTTTAGGACATCGAGTATAGGGATGTTTCCTGGAACGTTTTTGGAACGTTCCAAAAACTTTCCTAATATAGTTTACCCACTGGGTATTTAAATTAATCAATAACAGAGCTACACAAAAAAAAATATGCGGAGCCAAAAAAGCGACCTATATAGCATACAAAAGTTTATCCTAATCCAAAAATTTAAGATCAAATAGAAAAAAAACTGGTAAGCAGAAAATTCCAAAAATTTTGATTTCGGCTATGTTCGACTAATACTACAATACTGTATATGTAGGTCCCTTTTTTGGCTCCGCAATTTCTTTGTGTGGCTGTGTAATTATATTACTATTTGTAAATTGAATAAAGACCGGGATTTTTTATTTGGTTCTTGATTGTAAAATGAAAATATTCTAAAGATTAATTTTCAATTCAAATCTTAAAGAGAAATATAATTTTCAATAGATTGGCTTAATTTTAAGGTAATACAAAATATGAGTTTTTTAATCAATTGATTTTGTTTAGACTGGAATTGCAGAAGAGATTGCCTTGGTTGGAAATTCAAGAAAAGCCAATTTCAGATGCCACCAGCACTACGACAGAAACAGCTTCGGCACCGGCGAGTTAAGTTTGACATGTTTTAAATATATTTTTGGTATCTAAAATATAACTATTTTATTGTCTTATCTGGTAATCACAATAAAGGGATATTCTTTGTGCCTTAAACTTGAGGAAATGCATTATTTCCTGCGGATTATTGCATATTTCCTAAAAACTTAGCAAAAGTGCAAAACAGAAGAAACTATAAACGGAATGTAAAAGTTGCATCTAACTATAATTGTAATTGTTTTCAATAATAACAATAATAAATAAAACTATTTTTTGAATAATCTTCTCTTAAATTATATAATCTTGCTTTCATCCTCGGAATCTAAATAAAATATCTACGTCCCTGAATTTAAAGACCGCATTCCTTGCTACAAATTCTCTGAAAGTAACACCCTAGTTGTATCTTTAATACAGGTTTAGAAGATGTATTCCCCTAGATTTTAGATTCTAACGTGACTGGAGATGGTATCAATTCACATGCATCAAGGTTTTAGGTGTAGAAAGGCAACATCGTACCGTAAGGGGGCAAAGGGAATTTTTTATACTGCCTGAATGAAAGAAACAGTACCTTTCTTCAATTCCAGTCCTATAATGAATTATTTAGAAAAAGGGATCAAAAGTAAACATTAAAATTCTCGAGTTTCTTCAAGATTATTCTAAATAGGTAACAGCATGTTGTACATTTTTTTCCAGCCGTTTTTACAATTTTACTTCTTACAAATTTAAGCTTTTTAAGGATTTTTAAAATACTTCGTAGAATTGTAAGGGATTTCAAAGGATTTTTAAAATGTCGTGAAATTTTGAGAAATTGTAAGCGGTCTCTAGAAATTTTAAAAGATTTCAAAGAATTTTAAGGCATTTCAAAAGTTTTTGTGAAATTTGAAGAGATTTTGAAAGGTTTCTGGGAGTTTTAAGGGTTTTTAACGATTTTCAAGTAATTTTTATGAAATCTTTTGTGAAATTTTAAAAGATTTCATGGAATTTTTTAGGATTTCATGGAACTTGAGATTTCTAATGGTTTTTAGTGGTTTTAAAGTGGTTTCTAGGAATTTTAAGAAGTTTTAACGAATTTTAAGGAATTCCGAAGGTTTTCGTGAAACTTTAAGGGAGTTTCAAATCAACACGCGCGCGATTATTTTGTTTTCCTTTATTCAAAAGCCAATCAGGTTTGTAATAACAATGTATGCGAGATTTTCGAAAACTTTCGTTATACCACTTTTTTAAAAGACAGGAATATCAATCCCGGGTTCAAGAAGCAGTTGATCCGAACCTGTGCATGTAGAAAGTCCGAGTTTATTTGTGCGTGTAAGAGGCTTTATGCGCGCTTATTTGAACGGTATGTTCAGTGATTCAGTCCAAGCTGACTTTAGTTACAACAGAATTTATAAAACTCGATCCAGTCCAATTCTCGCTGCATGCGCTGGCACTGCATAGCAGAAAAATCAACATAAGTTGCAAACAATCCAAACTCGTGACGAAGAAGCAGTACGATAGCGTGCAAAAGATTATAGTGTTCAACGTATCCCAGATCTTCATTCTATTGGTGATGATTTATTTCTGCGATTTATCTCGATGAAGTGATAGTGAAGTTCATACTATGCGATTGCAAAAGAGAACTTAATCTCACTTAATCCTAAGATGCAGCAAACTCAAGCCTGCGGGAGTTACTTGTGATCCGTAAAACGTCTTGAGAAAAGTCTCTTCTAAAAAAATATTCAAGCTTGAATATCAACCTTCTTCGTCTCAGGTTTAAAGTAACGTTTAAGGTGTGGTTTTACTCAAATTTATAAATGTGTATTTGTAAAAAGTAAAATGCGAGGTAAAGTGTCTTTGTGGCCCATTAAAAATACAAATAATTCAGATATGAATAATAAATTATCAGTTTTATTGAGAGAGAATATTAAAAGTAATGCTCACAACTCTTTGCTGATAAGATAATAAAGTTTCAAGTGATTTCAGAAAGACTTGACAGTTTTAGTAATAAGTTTAAAAATTCAGCAATCGTATAGAAATTTGTAATAAAATATTTCTTTTCCTTTTAAAATCAATCATTTGTTCAACTGAAAGTATTTTATTTAATTTGTTTTCATGCTATTCACCTGATGCCAATTGCCAAAAATAGTAATTAGTACGGTGTGTGCGGGTGTCATTCACGTGTCAGAAGTGTGCAAGAACATAAAATCTATTCTAAAACACTTGCGGCGCCAAGAACTGATTTGAATTTAACATTTCTATGTTCAATTCAGTTTGAAAGAATTATAATAATTTATTTTTCAGTGCAAGAATGAAAAGCTGCATGAAATCGATTAAAGTCGTTTATTGGACTTGCCAGAATAATATAATGGATATTTGAAATCAGGATAATGATTTACAATAAAAATATTGTGGTGAGTATAGGGTAATAGGTCCAATGATTGGCCATTTGCTTTAAATATTCGTAATTAAGAAATATTAACAAATAAAACTATTAATAAACAGTGTTATCTAATATAAGTTTTAATTGTTAATATTTCTTAATATATGATATCCTATCATGAAGCAATTCGAAAAATTGAAATATTGCGATTGAAAAGTTGTTTAAAGAACTTTTAAAACTTTTTATTGCGTTTAATTTTTTTAATTGCGTCTTATCTTTACGATAATCGCTTTTTTCTGAAAGACTGTATTGAATTTGCAACTATGTATCTGACATTGTGTAACGGCATCTGTACATTTGTATATATATATCTAGCAACGATGCATGCTTAGTTATTATGCACATATTGAAACCTTTTGACCTTTTTTTTATTATTAATTATTTTTAAAT
>CAJFCP010000101.1:1184769-1201545 GCA_904066005.1 Synergus itoensis | reverse complement strand
CGAATTTGGGACGTCTAGCGGCCAGACCATGGGTGGTTAGATCATGGTCCAGCATCTAACTCCTTCGATTCTCCCTTCTACTCTCGTTCCCTACTCTAACCAACTCCTGTAGTGGGAGATCTTGCGTTTGCGTGTTTCGCGATGTCGGACGCTAAGACCCAAAAGCACGCCTGTAGTTTAGGTTGTCGTCGTACAGGGGTTATAGGTATACGCTTACAATATATTACTGAAATTTTAAAAATGTTCTTTTAAAATTGTGGAAGTGAAGTAAAAATGATGTTTCTGATCAGATTTTAGGTCCATCAAATTGCCAGTTCGACAAATCCTGCGAAATATACTCGATTTAGAAATAACTATTAACTATTTATTGCAAACTAGTTTCAAGATGGATTGGTGTAAGAAAATTCGCCAGAAAAAGTAAGTTATCATTTTTCTATTCTGTAGAGGAACATCTTTTGAAACTTGAATAAATAAGAAAATAACGGTTTGTTGGTGGATCAGCACTCAATGATTGCACTATAAAAATATACATACTGTGTACTGTAATTTTTGTGAAGATTGTCTGCAATCAAGAATTGAATGCTGAGTCACAGTTCGTATATTTATCATCATCATTTTTTGTCAAGATTGCGTCTCTATAGTAACTACTTCAGGAAATTGTAAAACTTTCGTTATACAATCAATCTTTTTTTTATTACAGAGCTCATTCATTTCGTGGAGATGCTCTTGAAAATTTTGACGAGAGAAGAGCTCGATGGAAAAGCATTTATGTCATCTATTTTACAATGTTTCTTATGTCTTTGGGATTCAGTATTGTACTCACTGGCATATATGATTACTTACAAAAAAAGGTAATTTATTCACTGAATAGTAGATATTCAATCCAATGAGAGTCATTTGAATGTTTTGTATAATCTGAATCTTATGATAAGGATTTTATTATCATTTCTGATCAATTATGTTAAATTATTCAAAGTAAGATTTGCATGTAATTGTGAGTGCAAAGCATTGTGAGGTGAATGTATTTAACAATTTTAAATTGAAATATTTTTTTGTATTTTATTTAGTTAGATTCGACCGGAGTGGAGTTTATGGGATTTGTGGTGGCAGCGAATCCCCTGGGACAGATGATTTTTTCTCCATTAGTCGGTTGGTGGGGTAATAAATTAGGTTCGATAAGATTGCCTCTTTTGCTAACACTGGCACTTTTCACTTTTGCTTCTGGACTCTATAGTATCCTGGAAATTCTTCCCTCAGAAAGCAGGAAATCTTGTATTCTCATCGCTCGCTTTTTGGTCGGAGTAAGTTCTGGTAATTATAGATAGAAAGCATCACTTTCGTATTTTAAAAAACTGATTAAAATATTACTCGGTACCACTTTTTTTAGAGAGAATAATATATGTATCTACATATACTGTCAAAAAATATTCTCGAATTTTCAGCAAAATAACTGGACATTTTCAACCTTTTTCTTTTCCTCTTCCTTTTCTTTTGGAAAAAATATATTTAATACTTAAAAGTGTCAAGAAATAGAGTTCTGATAAAAAATCTAATTCTTTGCAGCGAACATTGCTGTCGCAAGATCTTATCTCTCAGCTGCCACAAGATTTTCAGAGAGGACATATGCTGTATCTATGGTGTCCCTTGCACAGGTCTGAAATTTTCTTGTGAATTTGATGGCTGCCTTAGATCTTAGATTTTAAAAGCTCAGATCTAAGAAACCTATGTTGGGTTTTATCGCGATCTGCTGTACTAAAATATTCATTGTGTTGTCAGGTATTGGGTTTTGTGGTTGGACCAGCAATACAAGCCGCGGTGACATTTTTGGGACCTGATGGTGTCTCTTTGTTTGGTTTACCCATTAATATGTACACTTCAGTTGGCTGGATCAATGTACTTATGGGATTACTTAATTTCATTCTTTTCCTTCCATGGAATTTCAGTGAACACAGAATCGCTGCTCGAGAGGCGATGAAGGAAGATTGCAAAGCTACTGGTGAGCTTCTTAAGCCTTTATTTAAATTATAGTTTTCAATTATCGACCCTGTAAAAAATCTCGGGAAATTTTCCTACAATTTCTTGGGAATTATTCCACATTTTTGTTTGGGAACATGATTTTCCCTAATTCTTCTGGAAATTTCATAAATTTTCTTAAATCTTTTAACATATGAATTATGTAATTTGAATTTTGTTTTCTGATTACAGAAGAAGAAACTTGGAAATCTACAAAACCTGACTATTTGTCATCTTGGACACTGATCATTGCCTTCTCTGTTCTGGTTTTCAATTTTGTCCTTATTGAAACGTATGTCACACACATTATAAATTTAATATTTATTTTTTCGATAACAGGGTGCACACAAGATCGAATTTCTCAATTTCCCTGACATTTCCCTGACTTTTCTTTGACTTTTAGACAATTTCCTTGACAGAAATATATTAAAAATACGAATACAAGTTATTGATATTAAGTTATTGAGTTAATTAAAGTTATTGATATTAATTTAATTTTTTCATAGGCTTGGCAGTTCATTAACTATGAACCAATTTGCTTGGACAGGCCAAGAAGCTATGTATTATATGGGTATCATGATGAGTGTTGGGGCTATTGTTGCTTGCCTAATATTTCTTATGATTGGACCAATCTGCAAAAGGTACCATTTTTTTAAATATTATTTGGTTTGGTTGTTGACTCTTTACCTTTGATTTTAATTCTTCTAGAATTTCTGAAAGGAAATTATTGATGTGGGGTGGTTTCTTCTTCATGATAATTGGGAGATTAATCATGATTCCATGGGGACCTGATTCACCAATAATTGCTGAATATGGTCGTAAGTGTATATAATAATAATAATAATAATAATAATAATAATATAATATTTTCTACTGTCCTCCATTTTCTCAAATTGATAGTTTATTCCGTTTTAATCATTTTATTATTTTTTTTCAGCATTTGGAAACGAAACGAAATTTGAAAACGGCACAGAAAAAGTAGGGTGTCCAAGTATTCAGGAATGGTGTCGTTACACGCCACAAATGACGATCACCCAATACCTAATTGGATACAGTTTCACCACCATCGGATATCCCTTAGGAGTCACATTAACACAAACTATCTTCAGTAAAATCCTGGGACCTCGTCCTCAAGGACTTTGGATGGGTCTGATGACAGGTGGTGGATGCGGTGCCAGAGTCTTGGGACCTGTTTTCGTAGGAGTTATCTACAATCGCTATGGCACTTATCACACTTTTGGTGTCACTGGATTGACCCTTGTTTTATGTATGATATGGTTGCAAATTGTAGACAAACGACTTATACCTTCTAAAGAACTACAAAATGCCTCTACAAATAGAACTGATCCAGAAGCTAAAAAAGATATCGAATTGCCCTTAATTCACGTGAAATCAAAAGTTTCACAGACTCAGAGTCAACACAAAGATATAGAAAATGTGCCTTTAAATGAGAACAATGCAAAAAGTATAGGAGATTAAATTTTAGGCTTTTTATAAACATTTTTATAGAATAAGACCAGTTTTATATTTTTAGAAATGTATAAAAAATGTGTCTGATAGAAATTTAGAAAAAGATGTTTTTGACGTATTATACAGAGATATAATCTGAGATGAAAGAAAAATGACTGAATACATAATTGCTCAAAGAAGATTGACATACAAATACCCATTATCTAATATTTTGTTGACTCTGAGAATAAATATGTCAGTTTCTAAAAACTTTTTAGTAAAAAGTTTTTTATAGTTGAACTATAGGGTTTACAAATTTTTTTTATCCAATTTGTAAATGATTTATTATTTTTGTACTGAGTTAATAAAATGGTTATGTTATCAATGCTGGAATTTTAAAAATGTTTTCTGTGGTTTTGACGGTATTAATATTTATTGAAATTAATATTTGCGAGAATCATTATGTAGAAAGAGCGTACATTTATGAATATTCCATTCGCCATATGATCAAATTATCTCGGATATTTGTTCAACAGATACCCCACAACAGCAGCAAATTTTGTCGCACTTCAGGAGTCATTTAAATAGCCTAAAACGCTAGGGGAGCTTCCTTTGTTAGAAAACAGACTCAATGACAGTGAAAGGGAACCCCCTAACTCAATTTATTCCATAGTGAACAGACACCACAACATAACTCACATTTTTCACGATCTCTGTAAATGACCATTTTTTAAAATTAGAATGATAGAATCTTTTCTTGGAATCATGCTTTCAAATTCACTGGACAATAAAATTTTCGTGTGCTCTTAAAACGCAATTCGGTTTTGTGTTTTGTGTACCAGAATCTGATAATAAGTTTTATTACCTTCTTGGTGATATATTTCATGTCCTAGAACTTTTCCCATAAGTTTTCTATTGTATTTCTATAGACATCTCTGAAAACACTGTCTCTTCTATTCTTTCTCAGTAAAATAAAGCTATTAAATGTCTCTGTTATACAGAAATTGCTTTAATTTTGCTAAAAAGCTTCAGGGAATTCTAAACAATTTCAAATCAAATAATTTTAAAATGTTTTAAGAGATTCCAAACGTACACAAGATAATTGAGAATTTTTAATTTTAGAAATATAAAAACTTGTATTCTTTGTCTAATTTTAGGAATCTCCATATGTTTAATCAAATTCCTTAAAATCCATTTAATATCCTTCAAAATTTGGTGGAATTTCTTTAAATTTCGTAAAATTCCTTAAAATTACAGTTACTAAATATCCTATAATAATTATATTGGTATTTCAAACTAAAAATAATTCAATAAAAAATAAGTAAATAAATTCAATCTATAAACAATTTACTTTATCTTTTAATTTATTTAAAAAAATGTTCAGTGTCTTAATTTGAGCTGATGAAGGCATTTAATTAAAAAAATTAGCTTCCTAGTAAAAATGATAAATGAATAAATTTCCAATTTCTAATCTGGGGTGTAGAGTTTTTGCATTTGATTAAAGCGGAACGGTTGTGTGGGTAGGTGATTACTAATTAGGTAGAGAAAAGTGTTTCATTAAGTCTTGGGCTGGTGTGACAAGGCGGAATTTGTCCCCGAACGCGTCAAGAAATTAGCGACAAGAGGGCACTAAATTTTCATACAAATTAAATGCGATTTCGCAAAGGAAGGGCGCTGAATTTATGTTAATGAGCCACGGGTACGTACGGCAAACTTTACTTAGTGCAAAGTCCAAGAGAAGTACATCTAGTTCTCCTAGTTCATTAGAAAGAGAATTATAATACGAAATATGTATTTATGGCTCTAAATATGTGCCATTATTTCGTCCAAAAAATTCTTCATACTTCTAAATTAAAGAAATATTCAATTAAATTAAAAATATTCAATTCCATAGTCAAAATTATAATAATCAATTTGGAATAAAAAAAACATATTTCAATAATAAATATGTATGCGTTGATTAGTTAAAATAAAGAATTGCTTTGAATTTCTCCAAAAATAATAGACATTTCGATATACAAGAATGTGTTTCTTAATTAATTGCCTTGCTTGATGATTGGAGGTAACGAAACAATCAAATAACATTTAAAAGTCCATTAAAGCGTTTTTATAACCACATACGACATTCTTTGGAATCAATTTAAGGAAATTTCCCAGGGTTTGCTTGCGAGGCTCGGGGGACTGGTTTTCCAGCCTAGGAATGATGAAAGTCCCAAAAAACGAAGGCCCAAGACCCCCTGTTATGTTGATCTCTCCGGCTCAGTATTTGAAAAAGCATCGTTAGCAGCACAATGCGTTCATTAAAAAAATGTGTTGTGAGTCAACAAATTTCGTTTCTCGGTCAGGAAACGTAATTTATTTCCTGCAAACAGTGTGACAGTATTACACGGTGAATTCGCTTGTGTAAATAAAAGACGACGGATGAATTGAATTAAAGACAAGTGTTACGAAAAAAAAAATTGAAAGCGGCCAAATTTTCTTTCATTTAACCTTAGAATGATACCAACTGAAAAAGTATTTGAGAAACTAAAAAAAGTCCCGTTTCTAGGGGACTGGAAAGGAAAAAATAATATTTTAGTTAAAATTTCTACTTTAGAATTTCAGTTTGCGTCTTGTCTGTAAATTATAAATAAAAAAAAATCATAAATAGCTGATCCTTTCTAACTTAACACTTTTGAGATTCCCTTTACGACGTAGGGAAAAAGTAATAATACTGTGTAATGGCATCTCACAGGCAATATTCCTGACTCCCGTTTCATGCATTCTTTATTTTTCGGACAAATAAAAAAGGCTTTTTGTGTATTATGGGACACGTGTGATCAGAATTTCAAGCATGTTTCAAAACTGTCTTAAGAATGCATAAAAATGGTTCCATTTTAAATTTTCGAGAAAGATCATACATATTGCACACATTAATCTGTGAGAGCGAGACACGCCTTATGGGGTGCTTGCCAGTTTTCCAGATCAAAAACCAGAACTAGAAAAAAAGCTGGTGAAAACCCCATTACAACCCCATCAAAATTCCTGCACGGGGCTCTATATTTTACTTAAAAAACGCAATCCTATCTTTAAAAAAAAGTAATTTTACCAATATATCGAACACATTGTTGTCTGCGCAAATTTTATTGAATATTTGTTGTCTTTCAGCCTTTTCTCTATCACCCTTCATTTTTTCCAGCTCAGAACGGGTTGACAAGCCAAGAATGCCATCTATTATGAAATAAGGCCTGATTTAAAAGTATTGATACGACAATAAACCGTAAATTAAATTTCTCGAATGAACAATTGTACATTCTTCGTAAATCGCGACTTGAACCCATGGTAAACTAAACACACAATTTTCCATGCAGCTACCCTATTTTAAGTGCCGATATAGCCCTGGTTATTCACCCTAATTTCACGCGCGAGTAGCACCATGAATTATAACTTATAATCCTAATAACGCAATGTGTCTCGGTTAGCGATACATCGCGCACAGTATATGTACCAACCCCCTTAACCTCAGCAAGGTTCACAACCCCTAGACTCTTGGCAACAAAAGCAAAACTGCTTCCAGTACCGACAACATCGTAATGCAAGTTTGGAACAGAATCTCACTCGAAGACTATATTTATGTCCTTTTTGTAATTCCTATATCTCGAGTATCACGTGATCGTGATGTATGACAGATAGCGAGGGTTCGTCTTCGGTATCACGGCCTACTGCAGATGGGGATGGAAGGATGGGTCTTTTCTCTCTGTGAAAACAGCGAAATGGGGCATAAAAGTGGACCGAACGTGACGAAGGGTGAGGGTCTCTTTCCAATGACTCACGAATAAATCTCGTATCTCAAATCACACCCATGCCATCCTCCGGATTGTCATTTATTTATGAAATGTTTTGTACGCTGCACGCCTCTCTCTCTTGCCTCTCTAGGGCGAGATAAGAATGCGGTCTGGGATCCTGTATGGGGTATGGGTGGCAAGAGGTGATGCTAGGTGGTACCTATTCGAAAGCCAATTCGCCTTGTTACAGAACCCCTGCGTGAGTTTGATATACGAAAGTATTTATGAATTATTAACCACTTATTAAGCTCGCAGGGACAACGAATTCGCGCGTTATACACGCTCCTCATGCATTTCCGACGACCTGCGAGCATTCGGAGGAGAACAGGCAGGAGACTTCGATACATCGTACACTGAGAAACCTTTGTTTATTTTTTGTTAAAAATCACCCTAGATTTTACTATATGAACTATACTATATTTTACTTATTTTAAAAAGGGTTTTAAGTTTTTGTTAAACTCTGTAATAGTAAAATAGCGATTATTTATTGGTTCTAATTAATAGTTTAATCCTTGATTTATCAATACTAGAAAACCAACACGGGAGCGATTATTTTTTTTTTTCTTATACTTCAAGTCATTCCAAAGTCAATCAGATATAAAACTATAATATATGCGAGATTTTCGAGAAATTTTAAGAGGATTCTAGGAATTTTAAGAGAATTTAACGATTTTAAAGTGATCTTTATTTTTGCGACATTTAAAAGATTTTTTTAGGATTTTAAAAATATTTCTAGGAATTTTAAAAGATTTTGACGATTTTCAAGTGATTTTTACGAAACTCAAAAGATTTTTAGAATTTTAAAAAGATTTCCTAGAATTTTAAGGGATTTCAGGATATTTCGTGAAATTTTAAAGGAATTCATGCAATTTTAAGGGATTTTTAAGAATATTAAGGTATTTTAAGGGATACTAAATGTTTAAAAATTTTGAGGAATTTTAAGAGGTTTCTAAGAATTGAAAAATATTTCAACGAATGATGGAAAGTCATTTAAATGATAAATAAGTCAAATGTTAATGTGAATTCAGATAAACGCAAATTAGGTCGAACAATAATTTGGATGCATAAAAATTAGAGTAATAGTGTTGATTCGAAAACAAAAAATTCGTTCAAATGAGAATTATGACAAATGAAATTTGAGGAATATCTCAACCCGTTTTATACAAAATTGTTTCCTATTTGATTACTTCCAGATGATGTTAAGTGGTGCCAGTAAAAATATCACAATTAGAAAAGTAACTTTTAGAGTGAACTAAATCCCTCCACTATCTTCTTGCAAGAACCAAGAACACTTATCCGCTTTCCAAAATAGCAAACATTTTTGTCTCACATTACCCCCTTTCGTATCTTCTTACCCTGCGTACACCCTAGTTTGATTTGAAGGAACACTCGAAACTCGAAAGCACATTTAACCCTGTTTAACTTGCTTTTATTTGTTTAGTAATTCTAACACTAAGCACTAAGTATTCGGATATGGTGGAAGTTGGAAAGAAAACTATTGGCCTCCCCGAAATGGAAAAGTTGTGTTACATCAGTTCCAACACTTTTGCATGAGCAATCTAATGATTCCGAACAATAGGGGCGAAACGTGAATGGACCATAGGGGCGAAATGGACTTCTGATTTTCTTTCATCTCACAAAACGCGCAAAACTGTATTGTGTTGAAAATTCATCATCCACATTAACGAAAAGTCAACAATTGCCATATGACTCCGTAGAATAAACGTAGCCTTCCTCCCTTTTAGGCAAAGTGCTTTCACGAACCTGTTTCATCAGTCCTATCAAATATTCTGAACCCTCCCAATATTATCATTTTTTACGCACAATTAAACGATTTCGCAATTTGGAAATAGTATTATATAGTTACAATTAATAACAATTGCATATTGCATGTAATTGTTTATCTGTCTTTTTCATTGACCCATATTTACATCAGCATTTAAAAATCTTTAGCTAATAATTAAAATGATAAATTAGAATTTAAATGATGCTTTTACATTTTGAAGGAAATTTCTGAGACTGGGAATATAAATTGAATGGAAATTCAACGGTCTACCTTTTTTAGCAATGCAAGAAATTGATGGAAAAGGCCCAGGGCGCTGTTGGCAGACAGTGTGGCATAAAAATTTCAGGTATACTGGAAACTATAGGAAATTGTGTGGCACAAAATGCTCAAGTCCAGCGGCTGACAGCAGCAGGGTGCACCGGCTTTCATTGTTGAGTCATTGTTAGTGATTCCTTCCCTTTGTGCTTTCCTATCTACGTATCTCCTTATAGTCCTTATACCCTGCGGCTTATTCTCGGGAGATCCGTGGAGAAAGGGAGGGATCTCAAAAGGGAGATGGTCGATTTTGTGCATGCTCTGTGGCCAAAGTTGACTTTTATCCACATGTACATAGTCGTCCTATTTCTGTAGCTGTATACTTATACTTCCAATAGCGAATGGAGTTAAAAGTGCTTTTTGTACGAAGTACGAAACGCGTGGATTTCTTGTTCGCCCACAGCGACTTCCGTGCCAGCTGTAAATTCATAGAAACGCGAACACAGCTCAGTATTTATTGTAGCGTAATAGCAACGTTCGCGAGAATGGAATGTCTCCAAAAAGTTGGAATGTTGTCTTTTTTATAATGATGTATGCACTTCTGTGCACATGCCACAATGTGTTTTCACTCTTTCAAGTCAATTTTGTGGTAAATTGTTTGAACAATCTTATTTTTCACAAGGTATCTTTTTAATAAGTATTTTTCAACCGCACTCTACTCGTTTAGAAAAAATGAAGCTAGTCGCACAGAAGTTTCAATGCGATTAGCTCCCCTTCATCTTGCAGCTGTAATCGTGTGTGCATGTCGAATTTCGGTAAGAAAAGCTTAGAGAAGAAGCCAGAGATGTTTTACTTGAAAAAATTCACCCACAATATTTATTTACTGGAATGGTTTCGACATTCTCGAATTTCTTTCTGGTTTTCCATTCAATACAATTTTCATTCTCTATACTTGAGTCAGTGAAAAATCAGTGAAATTTCAGTGATTCTCAGTTAAATTCTCTGATTTTCAGTGACTCTTTTCTCACGATTTTAATTAGTTTAATCATATTTTTATCCACTGAATAAATTTTAGAGAGACATTGATTTAAATTTCAAGGAAAAAATAAAATCAAGGACAATTCTCGGCTTTTCCCGGATTTTTTTCATAAGCAACTATATACCTCATGAAAATCAAACAAAGAGAAAATATTGAAAAGAAACTGAATATGTTTTGATCATGGAGCCTCATATCCTATCAAGGTTTATTCCTCGAGAACACTCTCAACTGCAAACACAAATCTCTAATCCAAAAAGTCCCCCCAGCACTCCAGATTGAACAAATCTCACTTGTTCCCTGATTGTTCCGAAATCAATACAGGTTTCCAACTTTTTTTTTAATACCACTGCTTCTCCCTAAACCCAAAACCTAAATCATCCACGTTCTTGTCGGCATGTGTGGTCGAGTGTGGCTGCTAAAAATGATCATAAGCTAGAAAAAATCACCAGAGGGTGGATCCCCGCTAAGTGCCCCCTCCGATGAACCGCAAGCTGTCACAGTATAATGTATAAACCACAGTTGTGGTTTATACATTTATACATTTATACGTTTACCTACCAGGTAAAGTCAGCCCGAGGCGAGATGTAAGGCCCAAACACACAAAGGTGCGCTAACCGATCACCGCAATATTTTGACAATATACCATCGTTGATAGAGGTGAGCGCATCGTTTAGAATTTATTCTCTCTATGGCAATGGTGTCCCATAGATCTGTTGGTATTGAAAACTATGCATCTTCACACACAGATATTTTTTACATCTGTGAGCAAGCGACCAACGACCGGAGGAGGAGTTGGACTTTATTGTCCAAAATCGACAAAGTATCGTCCCGAGGAAGGTGAATGCCGTGTGGCAAATGTCTCCGGCTGCTACGAAGATCCACGGTGCCTATAGTGCCTATACTTTTGACCACAATAGCTTGTTGCCATTGTTTACGTAATCCTATTATTCCACATTGTACCGCGTTCAAGAAACGAAGAAATACTTCCAGCGATCCTCATCCTAAGTCACCCGAGGGCTTGCAAGCAAACTGGAGGAGGAGTTCGACTTTTCTAGTAAAACTTTCAGCTCGATAGACCACAGCCCCTTTATACTTAATGGTATGTCAGAGGAAGTAAATCTAGAATGCGGGAGGTCTATGAAAACGAGGGCAACATCAGCTCTGATTCTAAAAAGAAGAACGTATTTTTCAAAGCTATTATAGCGACGGGGTTGTTGACGATACTTGGGATTTTTGGGTGTGTTTTGAAATTCGTTTACAAGGTTTTCTATCTTCCTTTTACCTTCACGAGTCTGACCTCGAGTCTGACACTTCCGCAATGCATTCAAGCTTTACATTTGCATCGAGAAAGATGATTGAAAAGTTCTGAACGTACAAATGAACGAATTTTTGTATTGATTGTATATTTGTAACTATAAAAAGTTTTTAAACATTGATTCTTTCATATTGAAAATAATAAAGAATGAAATAAACTTGTAATCCTGATTGTTATTTTTAGTTAGCAAAATATTTCTGGATAAAATATAATTTGAAAAAAATATTTCGTTCATTTGAACGTTCGCAACTTTATTCACATTCGAGAAAGTATATTCTTTGTTTAAGGGGGAAATTCCTCTTCTTGAATCCTCGCACTTTTTCCTCTCAAAATGAGAGGATTGCATGAAATGCAGTTTAGAGGAACCTCTTCAATTGAGAGGATTTTTCCTCTTATTTTAAGAGGTGCCTCTTCATTTTCGGAATCCTCTCTAGCAGAGAAAAATCCTCTCAAATTAAGAGAAACGCAGTGGGCACGAACGTCCAAAAAACGTCCTAAATCAGACCAAATAACGTTCTAAAAACATACAGTGATCCAAAGACGTTTCTAAAAATTTTTTGAAACTTTACGTCCTTAAATTTTGTGCCCGCTGTGATACCATATTGTAGAAGAAAAATAATTAGAATATAGGAGGAATCCTCTTAATCGAAGAATATATTATTCTCGATGTCGTGAACGGTAAGGGAGGTAACATTTAAATAATGTGTTTACCTTTTTCTGTCGGATATACTGAGAACAGTATTTTCACTATGAAAATGATTTGATACATGAATTTTCTGTTTTATGACGGGGTTGTTACGACATTTGCGACTTTTCGATGTGTCGAGGGGTGAGGTTTGAATGCAGGGTTTTCTATTTACCTTTTATCTTCACGACCCTGTCACTTCTGCAATGAGTACATATAAAAGTTTTGCATTTGGCAAACCTTAGAGGTATACCATGTTTACACATAGAAATGTAATCCAAATGGAAGGTGGCAAGTTCCCAATATATCGCAAAATCATCTGATATTGAAGTATATTATTCTATAAAAAAAAACATTCTTTTCATAGAACGACCCAAAAATCTTTATTGAATTTTATTTTTTTTATTTATCAGAATTGATCAGATCTCTACTTATTTTAAATTTAAAATCCAAATTTCTAAATATTAATTACATAATTGTCTATGTAATGCCAAAATGTTCAAAATGCTCAAATTTTACAAAAATCTAACTTTGGAAACAACCCTATTGTGTAACTTTCTCTAGCCCATCGTTGAAAAGCCACGATTCCGTCTTTTTACAGAGATTAAAACCACATGTCCTGCGATAAACACAATCATTGAAAATAATAATTTCTTGGCTCTGAAAAAATTTGATCTACAAAAGAGGGTTTGAAAAATCTCGTGTGGTTTTGAATAGAAGGCGGAACGTGCTACCTGCATGTTACAATGCATAACAAGATATGCGTGATCGCACAAAGAAGGGGGATGGGTATACATTTCAGAATTTTTGGGCCTTATAACTGGGGCGATCGATTGCCCGCTGCCAACCCTGAGCGCATCTGTTCCTCTTCACCCTTTAAACATCATTGCATGCATGCTGGTTGTCGCTCAGTGGCATAAAGCACAGAGAGACTCGTAAACAGATTAAGGGATTAAAAGTCTAGACCGGCAGGGACCGCACGAAGGACTGTTTTTTTTATGAAAACGTCCCTTGCGTAATCAGTATGTTCAAAGTCCTAGGATCTTGCTCTACAAATTTATGGGATTAAGCTCTTTGAGGGGACATTGTGTACGTGACTGGTACGGTCAATCGATTGAATAAAACTTGTATAAAAAGAGTACTCGAGACTGGGGTTTCTCATTCCAATTTAATATATTTTTAGAGACTTCTGTTTATCTATACATCTTTATATTTTTGGAGAATTACAAAAAAGACATTTCAAGAGCGAAAAGTAGAAGCCCAAAAGTCATAGGTCATAAGTCCTATTCTTGCCGTCAATCGATTTTGATAAAAGATGAGGATATGGAACTGCCCTTCATGAAATTTTTATCAATTGACAATTTTAAGTTGAAAGAGAGTTATTCCCGGTTTACATTGTGTTCTGATTATAGATGATAATTAGGAAGAAAATGGAATACATACTTTGAAGTAAAAGTAATGTATTCAAAGTTTAGTCTTTTTAGAATGCACACCCTTCATTTTGATATATTTTCTGGAACCTATAGAGTACATCATCCTGTGAATATTTAAAACTAATGTGCATTTTTGTGTCACAAATTCATGAAAGAGAAAAGTATATGAATGGATACTGCCTTTTGCATTAGAATTTTAGTTCACAGCTGTTAAAACCACCCACGTGGTTGAGGACTATAGCTGAACTCTATAGGGATCCATTCCTTGGGTTCAACATTCATCAGGTGTTGATGTAAACGGTACTGGTGTGGCATAGTAATGAAAGGAATTATTATAAAGAATAGAAGAAAGCGAGAAAGAAAGGGTCGCCTTTCACGAATGATATTAGGCGCTTACTCTAAAGTCAAATGGGTCTCTTATCGTCATTGATAAAATTCAATGTGTTGCGGTCGTGGATTACGCCACAGCATGACCGTGAAAACGATTGACCTCGAAGAACCGAGACGCGGCCAATGAACGTCTGTATATAATACGATCTTACAGGAAAAGGGATGGGCAACGTCTTTTGTGTACATTGGCGTGCATCCAGTGTAAAAGGGCAAATCTTATTGCGGGAATCTATCTCCCTCTTGTGATCGATTATTCGTGTAGAGAAAATAATTTTTGATTGCTTGATGTATCTACTATCTACCATCGTGATTGACATGGTTCCATTTCACCTTGGAATGACGTAAGACGCGGTTTATTCCTTTTTATATTTTCATTTTTCAATTTGATATTGTGTTTTGATTTGACCTTTGATTTCGCTGCATTCTAAATATTCGGACATGTAGACTTACATCAGTTCTCAAAACATGATTCAGATTAAGATTCGTTTCACAATAAATATTATTTTTATTATTATAGAGACAATTTTTTCACTTCACTAGCAATCATGATTATGATCCACTCAAAAGATTCAAAGGATTTTAAACAATTTCAAATCAAAGGATTTTGAAATGTTTCTAGGGATTTCAAAGGTATAAAAAATAATTGAGAATTTATAATATATTCTATATTTTTGAAATATAGAAACTTGTAAATCTTTTTCTAATTTCAGGAATTTTCATAAGGTTCACAAAAAAATTTAACATTAAAAAAAAACTGTTAAAAATCTAACAGTTAAATTTTAAAGAAGTTAAAGGGATTAACTTCTTTAAAATTTAACATCAAAATCAAATTCACAGGGTGTTTTTGTTTCTAACTAATTGACCGAACTTAAAATGAAATTTGAGAAAAATTGGAGTCATTAATCTGTGACGATAAAATGTGAAAGACTTTTATAAACTGCGTACCAAAGAAGTAAAATTTATATACATGCAAACTGAAATTAGAGTCTCTAAACTGAACTCTGAAATGCATGCAAAGAAAGTTCATATATGCATAAGTATATATATATATATGTGTGTGTGTGTGTGTGCTGAAGTTTGTTCAACTAGGTGGAGTACACAAGATAAGTTTCGTATGTATCTGGGTATATTATCTCATGCGTTACAATTCGTGTTGTGCGCCGTATTCCGCAAGATAAACTCAGTGCATTAACGTAATTTATTTAAAAATATTCATTCCGAGCAACAGCTGTTTCGTTAACCTTATCACCTTTACTAATATACGATTGCTACTATCTTTATGCATTTAAAACTTTAATATTTTTGTAAGTGTCGATCACAGAATAAATTATGAAATGTATAAATAAACAGGTGTAAGAAGTATGTAAAGTCGCCATAACTATACGAGTTGAGAAAATCTAGGGCAGATCTGGTATAAAGTCTTGAAAATTAAAAGATTTCAATTGAAAAAATTAAATGATTCTTTAATTATAAACCATTCCTTCGATGCTGATAAGAAAGTAGAATTATTGTCTGTTTTGATCGGAGATGACTTCTTCACTTTCACTCTTGTTTGGGGTCACACTCGATGAATTGCTGTGAGTGTATTCCAATTCATTGAAATCATTAATCATATATACCATCTCTAATAAACTGCTCACAATGCAAGTCATTCTGCTGTTAAATATCCAATTAAAGCGTCCACTCCTGGTCTATAGTTTATAATATATATGCATGAGATGAATTTTGCTTGACTGTGGGTGAGAATCGATTTTACGTTCAGGTTCAAATTTGTTTACCAATCATACGATCATGCCAATTTATTATTCGTAATTGATTAATGATTAGCAATCATTAAAAATTAATAAGATAAATTAAAAGTAATGTAATCAAACTAGTGTTTTTTTCAGGCGATATATCTAATAAGTTATAATCATTCAAAACTAAGAGCATTTATATTCAGCAATAGTAGGTATATTTAATGAATATACGAATAATTAAGAAAAGCTTTTATTCTAGCTAGCGCTTTGTTGCACTTTCAATTAAATTAATTAAATCGTCCTCCTTTATATTCGGTTTAAATGTGGATCTTCAATCTTCCATGAATTTAATGAAGCTTATTATGGCAAGAGATCTGAATAGCATTTTTCTATAACCATTAAAATTTTATCTTCCGTTGTTGGAAGTTGGATGGGGTTTTACTCAGCGTTTACTGCACAATTTTACGTTATAATAAATTCTGAGAATATGATTTTAATAAATATTTCATATAACAAAAGCATTAAAGAGATACATTCGCTTATTTGTTGGCAATTTGGCAAATTGGTTATTGGAAACAATTAGGCTCACTGTTCAAAAACATAGAAAGTTATACATTGCATTCGGAAAATTAATTAGCTGTGTATGTACTTTTGTGCAATATTTACAGTGAAGAACCAAAGTGCTGTGTCATTAGAGGCGGATTTCAAATACTGTAGTTTATTTCAACTGATTATACGTTATGGCAAACGTGGGACTGTGACATTAGGGTGGTCCAAAAACGCTTTTTTTTTCTACAGAGTCTCGATCCCCCCAATTCGTTTCTAAATCCGAAAAAAGAAAGTCCCTA
>CAJFCP010000101.1:1135040-1179769 GCA_904066005.1 Synergus itoensis | reverse complement strand
AGGGACTTTCTTTTTTCGGATTTAGAAACGAATTGGGGGGATCGAGACTCTGTAGCATTGAAAAAATTTTTGCAATGCATTTTTGGACCACCCTACTGTGACATGTCATTTTCTTGCATGTGTTTCCCAATATCTGTTGAGTTTTTAGGGCCTCGTTTCTTGTTATTTAGGTACGTTTTTTATGCAATAAATTATCCTTGTTCGCTGTCGATTAATGGAGAAACTAGAGTATACATATATATCAGTACAGACTTCACTCGTGCGTTACAAAATTAATCCACTTTGATTAGTGTGCGTGCAAGAATGACGCCGATTGCACAATTACAGAAAAATATGAATTTACATTTTGATAATAAATAATTAAATAATGAGAAATTAATCCCAGACTAACAAAAAATACTGGAAAAATAAATACCGAGTACAAAAACTGACGAAAAATAATTATAAATTAAACAAACCTTTGAAATATTCAACGGTTTTTTCTTGCGTATTATCAAATTTTATTATTGACCCTTGTATAATTATTTTAATTTAAATAAAAAATATCATCTACTCTCCTTTACAAATATAAAAAACTGAAACGAGAATCATAAACCGAATAAATGGGCTTTAACTGTATTAAAAATTCCCTTTGCAAAATCTCTTGAAGCTAAAGCCTACAACTTTTTTCAATTTAATGCTTTCAGCCCTAATTTAGTCCTTCCCCTTTTAGCTTATGCTTATACAGCCCCGTTGAGAAAGTACAACTAATCCCTCACCCTTTTTTTTTTTACGAAAGTGGCTACAAATGGAAAGGCCCCCAGGAAAGTGAAAATAAGTTTTTCGTGACGGGTAATTTTTTTCATAACCCGTTAATCTCTAAACTACTAAATTCTGGAATTTATTGTTAAATGCCAACCAAAAGATTTTCTCATCTACCTGAAAATTGATATATTGTCAACTTATAGACAAAAAAAATCTCCTTTCGGTCTAAAATTGAACCTGAATTCCAAAGCAGGAAATTGAGAAAACTCTCTAAGGTCTCAATCTAAACATGAACCCAAAACTGAATTCTCAAGATGATTTTCGGTGGCGAAAGTTTTGAGTAACGAAGGCCTGTTATTTTTTTTGTTGATAAAAAAAATATTGGTGAAGGGACAAAGTATCTGGGTTACACAGGGGTCAATTTCTCTTCCTTAATCCAGTGCTGTGTTGAGACTTGGCCTCTGACAAAGCAGCCTGAGTGAAGGATATACTGTCAGTCACTTCTCTCTTTCCGTCTGTCTGTTTTCGATTTATGGATGCGGGCGTTGTCATCACGCATCAAATTATGTCAACGGCAGTGTTTCAGTAAGTTTCTCATTTGTCTTCTAGGCAAGTGAGCCGAGGTCAAGGACATCCTATGATTTTTTATAAATCATGAGCAGTAGGGTTGTTAAAGAGAAAAGTTTTTTTGATTTGAGGAGTCCACCCTAACGAGCAGCTTTTTAGACTTGGAACTTCTCTTTAAGAACGCGACACAAATTATTCTTTAAAACGTTACACTTTCTAGGTCTATAATACTTTTCATTTCACAACGTTCCACTTTTCTTTATTACAGTTTATATATGAAACAGCTAAAAAAGCATTTCGTGTCGTAAAGAGTAAACTGACAGTGGTAGATGAAATTTTAATTAAAAAGATAGCCGACAATATATGTTTGTTATACATACATATATTTTTATAATATGTTTGTCTATTCTGCCTTTATGCTACTTTATTTGTCAACTATTATCTTTATTTGTAATTCGTGGATGTATGTCGAATTACGTTTAATTTAGAATTCAAATGAAGCATGATTCACGAGTTTAATGATGATGAAGACAATTGCTAGAATAGAGCTCTTGTTTTTCGTAAGACGATTTTTATTTACAAGTAGAATAATAGAGCTCAAAGTAAATTATAAATACATACTATACAGATTGCCAAGAACTGTAATTAAAAGATGATAAAAGAAAAAACCTATTTTAAAAATAACTTTTCCACATTGTCAGCTACCGTTATGCTGAGCGTTATGCTGACTAGTCAATTAAAAATTAATATTCGATAAAGACCTCAATCTACTAACCATTCTTCTTTCGGTCTATATTCTCCTTTCGCCTAAACGCGTATTATATCCTTTGAAAAGCAGCTTTCTTCTATTAACCCAAAGATTTAATTATAACTTATAACGGATACAGTATAGGTATAGCTATATGGATAGTCTATACGCGTGCTTTAGGACCATAGATACAACCGCAGGTAGAGGTCGACATTCCTCTGAAAAGAATAGTTAGGGAAGGTCCGAACCTTTATGTCAGTAAGGTTACTCTGCAAGTCTGCAGCATCCCCGGGTCCAGGGACGCGCCTTCCTCCCTATAGAATAGATAGACCATAGGCCTATACCTATACCTATTTTGACACGTTCCCTGTTGTTGTTGCTGGTGAGTTTGTCCCGAAAAGCAGCGGGATGTCTACTACGCCCAAAACAAAAGTCATAAAAGCCAGTTTTCAGTTTGATTTCAAAAAAGGAGAGTCATTTTTCCCTCCTGTTGTCACCTGGCTGCATAGTGTTTCCGCCAAAAGAGAAGGCGCTGCACCAAAGGAAAAGGAGGATTGGATTTGATGCTGATGGACCCAAAAACAGCCGGACTTTCAGAGTCAGAGATAAACGCCCAAATCCAATATAATATAACTGATGTGAGAGCGGAAGAAACTGTGACGATGATTTACTGACTGAAAACATCGTAAACAAATTTCAAAAGAGGAGACCAGTATCATGTCTCGCTTGCGTCTGATACAAATCTTTCACTGATCACTTTCAAAACCGAACTTGGTTTTTCATTTTTTTTTTAATGGGTACACGTGATTGCGTGATCAATCTTGATAAATCTTGATAAACCGCTCACACTTAGAACAAGTTTGTTAAGGGTGTCGCCTCGGGGTGTCGCCTACTTAAATTCAACATGCTTCACTATATAATGCTACATTATTTCTCGGAATAACAAGCCCTATTTTTAAAATCCGAAATTTTAGTCTTGTTTTATAATTATCACGTTCTTGTTCTCGATTCAAAATTAGATTTTGTATAGAGATATTTTGTTGTTGAAACACTTGAAATTAGATCCTCTGAAAAATTGTAATGCGACAAAAATCAACCGAGAAATTAACTCTGATTATTAAAACGACGCCATTATATTAATTTGACGTAAATATAGTCACGCATGAGAAAAATAATACGTGGAAACCATTTCAAGGAAATTCCCTAAGTTTCTATGTAGGCTTCCATATTATTATTATATAAATATACATATTTAATTCTATTATTTCTGACAATGACACACATTCTACGGAAATAAATATAACTTCCAATCACACTTCTTCCTCAATAAGACAAATCTTCATCGAAATTTGAAACATCTTTCAATCAGATAAGAACGTTTCGAAATGACGCTAACATTTTAAAGACCATTTTTCGTTAAATGATTTCATGAATAATTTCCGATTTCACCATCCGTCGGTTCAAAGGCATTAGAATCGGATAAATTCAGTTAATGGCCAATTCTATGAGGTGTCCTTTCCTAAATGGGGACAGTTGGCATCAAATTTCAACGCACGCTGAGAAACTGAAAGTCGCCCAGTTTAGGCAAGCTTTCCCTCCATCTGTGCTCATATTTGATGACACTTCCAACACCTAAAGGTTATTTATCTGCTCCAAATAAAATTTTATTTGCTAAGGGATAAATCTTCCTGTTAACAGACAGATTAGCTTCGTCATAAATCCAATAAATTACTGATTTACTTTATTATTATGAACTTATAAACCTTGAAAAAAAAATGTTTTCGCGACAACTAAATAATTTACTATATACTTTGTGAAGTCAGTATCTGTTTGGCCTTAAATAAATCTTTCTCGTCAGGAAGATGATGGGTCTGATCCAAGGTTTTCTAGTATTATATATAAGTTCGAGGGTGGCTCGTCTCGGAGAAAGCTCAAGGAAAATGACAATCTTCCACGTCTCTAAGAAAGCGTAATACTCGTGATTTTTTTATGACGGTTTCAAACATACTTCTTTTATTTTCAGTCAACGAAACTGATCGTTTTATGAAGGATTTTTCTGTTATGAACTTTCGAGTTTTGTCCTGCTTGACTTTTTCGATGGGTGATAAATCTTTAAATAAATCTTAAAGTGGAGGATCTTAAATCCTCGAAATATTTAAATGTAGTATCTTCACAATACATTTGATTTAGAGATTTGAAAAATACTTCATAGGATTTCAAGAGATTTTAGAGCAAGTTTAAGAGGTTTCTGAAATTTTAAGTGATTATGAAAGATTTTTATATGATTCTTAACAGATTTTTTCGGAAAGATTTTTCAGAAACATGTGGAGAATCAGTAGAATTAGAGTCAAAATCAAAATCAGATAGAATCACGTAAGTAAACGGCCCACAGTGTTCTATTTTTCAAAAAAATGGACAAAATGAAATATCTCACGATCGAAAAATGATAGAGACATGATTCAAACGGCATTTTAAAGCTAAAGTAATAGGCAACAAAGGAAAAATAGCCCGGTTCATTAAAATAAAAATTTTGATCTTCATATTCAAGGTCAAAGTTTAACATTTTTGAAAAAAAAAATGATTTTCCGCGATTTGAACACTTTTAACAAATTTTTTTTTTAGTACGAGGGCATTTTTGAATAGTTCTTTTCACGACGAAAAAGAATATGTCCTTTAAATTTTTTTTTGGAACCACATTAACAAATTTGTTAGTGGTTTTTTACTAAATGGCAGAAAACCACTAAAAACCATAAAAAATCCACGTTTTTGGTGTTTATCTCGGAAAAGATCCTGAAAACATACTAATTTTATTGCAAATTTGGATTCAGCGTCGAAAAATACTTGGAAATAGACCCGTTTCGTCAAATTTTCAGATATATTTTGGCTTTTTTATGGGCCTGTGTTAAAATTGATAAGTATGGTTGTTTAACGTCTTTTTTCTTAGTCGTAGCTTGATGAAAAAAAAATTTAAAGGACATATTCTTTTTCGTCGTGAAAAGAACTATCCAAAAATGCCCTCGTACTAAAAAAAAAATTTGTTAAAAGTGTTAAAATCGCGGAAAATCATTTTTTTTTTCAAAAATGTTAAACTTTGACCTTGAATATGAAGATCAAATTTTTGATTTTCATGAACCAGGCTATTTTTCCTTTGTTGCCTATTACTTTAGCTTTAAAATGCCGTTTGAATCATGTCTCTATCATTTTTCGATCGTGAGATATTTCATTTTGTCCATTTTTTTGAAAAATAGAACACTGTGCGGCCTCACGATTAAAAAACATCCAAAACATATTTTTGATTTTTAGAAGGTTTCTTGAATTTTAAGGAATTTCAACTATTTCAAGAGGTTTCTAAAAATTTCAAGAGATTTTTTCAAGCAAATTTCAGCAAGAATAAAAAGCAATCTTGCTACCCAATGGTTGGGTACCAGGATTCAAAATAATGTTTGGAATTTTGGATTGGCATTAACCATATGAGATTTGGTGGAGGCGAGTTGTAAATTTGGAGAGCATTGTTGATTTCTCAGATCATTTAGCCTTTTCGGCTCAATCAATCACGAGGCCGAAAGTCGTTGGCGTTATATTACATGACGGAATTTGAGGAGAGAGACAAGTTACGGTACGTGGAGGCCGCATCATTGACCCTGCCGATAGAATAAGTCAGGTAAGACCGTGAACACAAGTCCTGAGATCATCGTGGTGGCGTATGTACAGCTTTAATGCATTCATGAAATTCAATGTACCTTGTGCTATCGATGGGAACTTTCGTGATCGCTGACATGCACGAGCGACGTTATCTCTTTCTTTATCTAGCAGCCCACGACAGCCAGATCGGGACTCCAAAGCCTTTGAAAAACATTACCCATTCCCGTGAGAATGGGATGGAACTTATTCTTGGAATTATCCAAATTTAATTACGCACGAACGTCCATGCAAGTCCTTATTAAGCTCGGCAATTATTCTTCTTTTCAACTATAATACGGGTCATTAGTATCGGTCCACAATGTCAACATACTTTTTCAGTGACTCTTTTGTATTTATTTTAGGCTTGAGTTGATCTTGATCTTTACTTATTCCAATTTTTATTTTCAAATACGGGCAAGAATTCTAAGGGACAAGTGTAAACTACATATGTCATTATTTACTGAACGTAGAATCCAGTGCTGAATTTTTGATGGGGTTCTGATGGGGGCCTGACCAGTTTTACCTCGAGTTTTACCTAGTTCTAGTATGGTCCTGATCTGGAAAACTGGCAAGGACCTCACAAGACACGTCATGCTTTTATATTGGTAACTCGTAAATACCCAACGTAAGGAAAACTGGTCAATATCCCATCTGGATTAAAGAACCATTCTGGAGTAATTATTTTAAATATGTGATTACTTAACTACATATATAGTTAGTTTGATTCATGATTTCAATCATCAATCAATGATGATGAAATCAAATGATTTCAAGTGGTTTTGACGATTTTATAAAGAATTTCAAAATAATTCAGGGAAGTTTTAAGAGTTTTAAGTAATTAAAAAATTTTGTTAAGTATTGCAAGGGATTTTAAATGTTACTAAAGAATTTTAAAGGATTTTGCAAAGAATATTGAAAGGATTCCAATATTTCTAGAAATTTTCTAAAAATCAATTTTGAAAGTTTCGTTTCTATTTTATAAATTGAAAATCCGCCTTTGACAACATTTTTTACTATCCTGAAAAAAATTCTTGAGTACAACTTAAGTCCCTGTGAAAATATAGTCTTCACTAAACAACAAAACGGAAACGTCCTCGAAACTCATGATCTTCGAGTCCTCAGCATGTCCTCAGAGCTGAAAAACTAACTGAAATTTCCTTTTCGCAAGGAAGTACTGTTAATGTCCTGTCCCACAGTGATCACTCCATTTTCCTTGGAAATCCTTGAACCCAGGCAGGTACGAGAAAAGGTTTTCGGTAGAGACCTCGACTTTTTTCCCGTTGCTCCGTAAGTTCTTGCCTTCGTGACTTCACCTTACCAGAGTGGAAAAAAAAGATCTTTTGGGATTACTGAAGTAAACGAAGACTTTGAAATGGCTCTAAGAAACGTTGCTTCAACCGAATTCGCGGCATGTCGCCTCACATTTACGCAACTAAGTCTGCTTACACGACCTTGGCTTGAAATTTATTTCCGGCGACTTTATCTTTACTTATGACCTTCTAAGGAACCGCCTAAAACGCTAAGTTGTTGCACACTGGGAAATAAATTAACACAAAGTGAACGGACCGTTTGGACGTGAAAGACATTCCATTTTCCGCTTGTTAATTTTGAATCTATAGACTCAATAGATTCTATCCTGTTTCAGGGTTTTACACTTTTCAAGTGTAAAAACGTTTAAAGCGTTTAAATTTGTTTAATGAATGATAATCCTTGACCAATTAGGTGTCTCAATAAAACACTTTAACATTAAATAGAATTTTCAGTGATTGATGGTTTTTGAATGACTTAAAGTATTAAAAATGAGCACAAATTTTCAATAATAATACTACTGAAATTTTTCAAAAATTTCATATAATATTACTTTAAATCTTTTTCAATATAAAATCACTTCAAATCACTTAAAATTCTTACAAGATTCTTTGATAATATAGAATGATGTAATAATAATAATAATAATAATAAATAATAATAATCGCACGCGTAGCGCGCGAGTTGGTGTACTGGTCTGATTAAATAATGTCTGTCATACAAATCGGCTTGAAACAAAAAATAAGTTGCGAATGTCATCGTAATATTGGTACATGATAGAACCGGAGGTGATGAAACACGTCCTCAATCTATTAAAGCGATAAGAGTCAGATAATGGCAAATTAAAAATTATGTCTACATTGTTGTGGCTCACCTCGTGTAAGAGTAAGTTGCAACACTTATCCCAAATCTTCAGAATGTCCTGAGTCACAGTTTGTATATATACGTACGAATAAGATACGCGCGTTTCTTGTTGCAACACGATTCGTGAGTTTCATATTTTTTGATTGTAATCTAAAATACATTTGATTACAAGCAATGTCTTGAAATCAATTATACAAATGTATATTCAAAGTAACATCGCTTTTACAAATTAAATTTCTTCCTCCTTAAAAGTTAAACTGGCACACAACATGAACGATCTTGATTGAACTTCGCATGTGGGATGTTGTACATTGTTCACACCAACGTCCAAATTTAGGCCAGGATAAAACAAAACAAACTATATTTTCATATTCAATTAAGTGAAGATGTAGAGGATATTTTATACACTCCTCGCGTTGTGAATAAGTTTTTGAATTGAATCACATTATCATTTAATTATCGAATTTAAGGTGAACTTGCTCTGAGAAATTCAGCAACAAGATTCAAGAAAAAGAAGACAAGCGAGTTCAAATAAATAGAAAGAATATGGATTTTGACCGTCTGAAATTTAAATATGGTCAATATTAGAATTAGATCAAAGTCTATTTATGTATGAATAATGAATGAGATTAAATTTCATTCCAGGAAAGAATATTTTGTAAAACAAGAGACTCATTTCGCCGACGGCTAAACTGAGTGAAAAGTCTGTCGTAACTCGTCCCTTTCGCAAAACTACCGACAGGGATCCGCCTCTTTCTTTTCAAATCAATTACTTCGTTCATCCATCCGCAGTGTCTTGTTAAAGCAACAATTCGTTGTTATTTCTGCGGCGTTTGCTTTTCGTAAGAGCGTGCAGTTAATCTCCCAACCCATTCTCATTCACAAACTTTTCAGAATGGAAACAGTTAGCAAAGAGAAATATTTAATAGTCACTCTATTTCCTTTCCTTTTGCCTTCATATTATCATAAGTTATAAGAATTTCTTTCATGTTAACGAGACTCGCTGAACAACGTAGTAAAATTTTTATCCTATGTTTCTGTTTTGTTTATCATTATGTCTTTCTGTCCTTCAAAATTCTGTCTTTCTGTCCCTCAGACTTTCTTTCTTTCTGTCTTTCTGTCTTTCGCTTATCCAACACGTCTCGTTAAGGCAACATTTCCCTGTTGTTTTTACTGAGTTGACTACTGACAGAAAAAGTACAGTTAATCTCCAATCCGTTCCGGGAACATTTCCCGTGGAAGTCGTCAGAAACGTAAAAAAGGTCTCGTCGACTCTGAGGTTTCCTGTTTGCTGAAGAAGCACTTTACACTTAGCTGTTTAGATGAATTCTATAGTAAATTACCTCGAGGAGGATATATTTTTTAATTCAGAGTAATTATATCATCGTACAACATTACACGCGAATTTCGTACTTTTCCTGGGAATTTAAATTCAGTTATATGCTTCAACTTATTATTGCGTTATTTATTCTCATTAGCAAACAAACACGGGCGCTACGCGTGCAATTGTTTTGCTTGAAGATCTTTTTTAAAAGGAATTTCAAAAAAAAATATATAGCAATTTTAATATTTACTTATAAAGTATAAAATTATACATGTTTACAATATTTCAGTGTAGAACTGAAGATGTAAACCGAGGTATAAATTCCAATTTAATTATAAATTGTAGAAAATAGCGATTCATATCTGTATCTTTTAATATGAGTGTAAGAATGATGTACGAAATATAAACTTCATACGTCATGACTGCGGGTATGTTTTTCGCAAATCAGACCACCATGCAGACAGTCTGCATATGCAGACATATGAGAAACCGATTTTGAAATTTGAACATTAACGGAAACAGATAAAAAAAAAAAAAAATTCCAGATAAACACCAGTACACCAGCCATCAGAAAAATAAATGACAGTCGCATTTAATTCTTCATATATAGGAAGGCTCTTTTATTTTAATCTGAATAAATTTGCTCTTTTCAATAATTTTAAAAGATTTTAAGAGGTTTCTAGGAATTTAAAAATTGATTTGTATAATATTTAAAAGTTTGTAAAAAAACTCACGATGATTACGAGTTAGAAAGAATTACAAAGAAAGAACTAAATTTAAGATAGATTTTGAATTTGAAATGAAAATCGAGATCTTTGCAGGGTATAGTTTTTACTTATTTAGGACGTGTGCACGTAAAGTAAAAAAAAATATTTAATTAAAATAACAACAAAGGGAAGGTCCTAACTAAAAAATCTCCTTTGAAGCATTCTAGTTGAAAGCGAAGTTATGCGTGGCAACGAGTTAGCATAAATTAAGAAAGGACCACACATGAATGCGATATGCTTCGCCAGGTGAAAAAGGAGAGCGCGTATTTCATTGCCTTGTCTTGTTTCTTGTTATAATATATGCATAACGCGATGCGAAGCTAACAATGAACTAAACACTCTTTCCGGGAATACTTCGATAGCCTGAAAGCTTCAAAGCGTGAGTCTCATCTAATCACATGCACATAGGTATAGTATATAACTAACTCAGCATTCTCATGTGCGATAGCTTCGTTTCATAACTAGTAGGTCGTTGAATGCCTGATTATACAAGTGGAGAAGTGAACGACTTTGAAAGATCGACTTTGGTCTTCACAAGAGCGGCAACGGCCAATTTACATATTTTTTATGCCGTTATTATATTTCATCAAAATTACGACAAGTCGCTCATAAACAGATACTGTTTTTTACTTCTTTTGCAAAAAGTCGATGTACACTTCACTGAACAACTGGACAACCGGATATACGTTATTGCATATTCATACTTGAACTTTTCAGAGTCAAGAACTGTGTGTGCTTTTTAAATTTAGTAAGTGAAGTCGAACCACGATTTATGTATGACTTTATGATACAGAGTTGAATATCTGAACTAAAATGGAATGCCCGGGTTAATTATTCCTACTTTTTGCTTGTGTTGTTTTCTTTATCGAGCTGACATGTCCAAGGATAGAGATTTTTTATTGCTTATCGAGAAAACTGGTCTTAAATGAACGTGAGAAATCATTTATAATGTTCTTGGCATTATTTCGTTAAATAGTCAATAATTATAGACAGTCAAGGATTTTTTAACTTTTCATGCATTACGCTTTTCCTTAAAAAAAAATATTATTTAACAATAATCTGGAAATACACGATTTCCAATTATTATAAGTTTCCAGTTTGGAGAATCTGCATTGAAATGAGATTTTCAGAAAACGCATGTGTGTACAAATATTATTTTGTCGAGTTGCGATTTCTTGAAGTTTCTTTTTAATAAAGTGCGAATATGTAATGATTATATTAATTACAGGAATAACTTTAATAACAATTGAAATCTTTATATTGAAAACTCCAATTGTTCATTAAATTTAATTTAAAATGATCGAAAAAGCCCATTCTGCTATACTTTTTTTTTACACATTGAAATTCTATATAATTTATATCGCTCTCTTAATTTGAATCAGTGGAATTGAAGTGAATTGAGAATAGAAATAAAAAATTGTTCTCACCTTGAGGTTAGAGATAAGCAACTGATTTACAAAGAAACTTACCTGAAACAGAAAAGAATGTTTTATTAGATCACCTTATATAAAATTATTCATAAATAATTTTCACAAAAGCATATTTTTAATTGGTGAAAGCAGCTTGCAAAAATAAAAATAAAATATTTTAAAATTCTATGAATTAAAAAGAGTTAGTTTACAGTTTTATAAAACACTACATGGCCTAGAAGAAAGGAGACTCAATTAAAGCTGATTGCGGTGTAAAAATGAGTCCTGAAAAAATAAGAAGTTCACAAGTCTCATTTGAAAATTAAATCTTGTCGCTGGAGAAGTAGAAGTAATGAGACCCAGGGTAGATGTGACTAGAAAATATTAAAGTCTCTGCTTTCGTGTACTCAAAATTCAAAAGTAAATTTTATCCGAAAAATAATAAATTTTATACAATAAATAATAAAACAAATTTTAATAGGAAAATTGATAAATCTTTCAAGTGATAATTCAATATATCTCAAAATGAGAATTTAAATTTCAAATTCCCTTATCGATCCCTTAATAAAACTACAACTTTAAGGCTGATAAAAAACTTAAAAGCTCGCATTATATACATATATCTTGTGTAGAAAAATCCTCTGACAAAGCTTTATTTTAAATTGTTTATTTTAATCCCGGATTCCGAGTGATTATTATAAGAATAGAAAAACGTCAAGTTTTTCTTCTAGAGCGATGGACGCAGGTTATTTTTAAGAAGTACCCGTCGACTTCAGTTAGCCTGAGTGTCAAAATCTCCTAATCTTATAATCCCCACGGCGCGCTGTTGGATATCCACCCCATACACGACCGCATGGAGATTCATAAGAATAAACTCGAAGGAGGCTGGACCAAGGTGGGAGGAAGTCGAGAACTACACGACGAATTTGCATGGGCCAAAACCTGCTCGGAAGGGTCAATATTGAAAAACGTGCTTCGTTGTATTGGTCAGTGCTGTCTTTACCTTTGGGGCTTATCTGGGCACCTAAAAAAGCTTATCCTCGACGCGTGATCCAAATACACAATCAAATAAAACCGAATCCCTTAAATTTATCGCTCATCATAAATATTAAAAAAGCTAAACAAAAGTCCAACTTCTTGAAAAATAAATCTTGAATTATTGGTCCTCCTATCTTAAAGCTCTAAAAAGAATTTAAAACCCATTTTAATACTTGGGTGGATTCAACGGATGCCATAATTTTCATTCTAAACGAGAAGAAACGTCAGAAATTATTCATAAAATGAATATGTTAATTTTATTAATTGAGAAACGCAAAGATTCCCCTGATCGATTTTTTTAAAATATACTCTTTATTTTGCATATTAAGAGAATTTTAACTGTTATGTTCGAAAATAATTTGCCGAATATTTTTGAGTGCTATATTTAGGATTCATTTGAACTCAGTAATTAGAAGAAGTTAGTAATGAAATAATTCCAATTCTTTACGAATTCGCACTTTAGTAAGCATGCTTACTATCAATTAATTAAAAACTGCTTATTTATAGTGAAAAAAACTACTAGTTTATTTAATAAGGCTTACTAATTGATTTCGTTACCCTTACTAAATGAATTAGTCTCGGAATTAGTAGTTTTTTTGCTGTGAATTAGTAAAAGAATCGGCACTATTTTATTAGTAACTTTTTACTATAATTTAGATTGAAAAAGTAAGGATAAATCTATTAGGGTCCTTGGAAAATTTTAGACAGCCCTGGTGAGAATTCAGAGGTTTCATGTCTTGTCCTGATTTCCTGACCAATGTACAATGCCCTGGAGACATCCCACAAATATCGGAATACCCCGAAGACATACCTAGATGCCTAAACATCCCTCATATGTCTACCGAGCGCTAGAGGATAGGAAATGTGTTTTTAAGAGATTAAGAAAAGCCTAGTTTCAGTCGAGCAAAGAGGATTTGTCTCGTTGTGCTCTCAGAAATGACAATTTTCTGAAGTTAAAAATAAACAGTGGATTTGAATTGAATTATATAATAGCAGAAACTAAAGTCCAAATAATTATAAATAGTTTATAGTAACTATATTAGATTTACTATAAATTTATCATATTAGCACCCGTAAAGACACTGCCTTATTTAGTCCTACTAGCAAAAACCAACACGCGCGCTATACGAACACGATTATTGATTTAAAAGCCAATCACTTTCTTAATCTTGAACCAGCGTAACTTCACTGATTCAAATTTAGAGAGCAGGTTTGAAACAACAATGTATGCGAGATTTCAGAGACATTTCGTTACATCACCTTTTTAGAGAGGAATTTAAAAAGAATTTTTAGGATTTTTAAAAAATTTCACAGGATTTTAAGGAATTCCAATAAATTTCGTGGAATTTTAAAGGAACCCATAAAATTTTTAAAGATTTTAAAGAACTTTAGGGAGTTTTAAGAGATTTTAAATGTTTTGAAATTCTAAAGATTTTAAGACCCACGTAGAAATCGCCCCATTTGTCCCTATGTTCATTAGGGCGGTAGTCAGGTCCTTGCTAGAACAACTGGAATAGTAAATTCTAGTCAGGACCCCTTAAGGCACTGTTAGGATTTTCCATTCTTTGTGAATAGAAAATCTATACACGTCTAGTTAGGCCCCAATCTTATATTTTAACCAGGTTTTAGTTGGGCCCTGATTCGAATAAAAGAACAAAGAAGTTCTAGTCAGGAACTGTTCGGGTCTTAGCCAGTATGGCCCATTTTACTGAAATATTTCAAATTCTGACAAAAAAAAATCATAATATTTATGATATAGATATTGAAAAACACAGTTAAAAGTAAAATTGTAAGAGTGAAAAAAAACTGTGCTATTACTATGTTTATAATAGTTTTATAATGTATAAAATACACCAACTTTACTTTTGACATTAAAGAATTTTTTATTCATTATTAATTTGAATTTTGGTACTGTACAGATGGTAAATAACTAAAATATTATAATAGAAAGGGTCTAGACGGGGCCCTACCTAACTCTCGTTAGGGCCTGCTCAGAAGTTCTAGCTAGAACCTGGCTAAAACAGCGTTACAGAACTAGTCAGGCCCTCTCCATTTTTCCCAACTAGCGCCCGACTAGAAATAGGGAAAACTAGCCAGGGCCCTATTATACCCCGATCGGAATTTCTACATGGGGAAAACTCAAGAGATTTTTCTGGTGAAATTCCTTTAAATTTCGTAAAATCACTTGATATTCCTTGATATTTTTTTAAATTACTTAAAATTACTCTCACCATCCCATGAAGTCTCATTAAATTTCTTAAAATTCCTGAAAATCCACTAAAATTTCCTAAAATCCCTTGAATCCCTTCAAAGTCTTTAAAATTATATCAAATCCCATAAAATATCGTATAACATAGGTTACAACAATACAGCAAAGGTTGTATAAACAACTTGTTAAAGAACTCACGTGTCGTCAAAATATAAATGGCCAAGTCAATCAAAATTTAAAGAGGTATATAATTTCGAGTAATAATAATTTTGTCCTTGGAAGGGGATAAGTGCTTCAGGTGTCTACGATTTTGCGGAGTGGAGTGCTGCGGTTCATTTTGCTGAAGACTTACGCGTATTATGTATTTGTGTTCTTAAAATGAAAGGAAGAACCTGATTCTTGGACCACCCTGTTATGCTCTGACGAGATCGGACGAAAATTACAATTTTTTGAAAGCAGTGAGGCAATATTACAATCATTAAGACGGCGAGCCTTACTACTTCGCGAGCACACCTGGAGTACACCTGGAGCATCACTGCTACTCCTCCCCATTCTTAGTTAAGGGCACGAAACCTTTAAAAATGTTAGGGTTAGCGTATAAAAAGATAGGTATTCCGGGGCGGTCTGCCAAGGCGGTACTCGATGAAAGCTCCGCCTGTTACCCTCCTCCTTGTATTCTCCTATAGTGCAGAAACCAGATCGTTTATTTTATCATTTTTCCTCCAACCTCGATGAGCGTTGAACGAAACTATCGCGTTCGTCATATCATAAACGACAAGTGTGTATCGACTTCAGAAAATCAACCTTTTAAGTCTTCAGTTTGGAACTTCTCCAGCTGCTCAGTAGTTCAACCTCGAGTTCAACCATAAACGTATTTATTCCTGAATATATTTATTTTAATATTTCATATTTTTATTTCAATCTAATGAAGTGGGTTTCTTCGTTTGCAACCAAAATTAGATGCATTTCCATTTCCTACTATGTGGCAGATATATTATGAATTAGTTGCCACATAAATAAAAAATATCAATATTGTTTCAATTTTCGTGATTTTCAGTGAAAACAAAGTGAATTTAAGCGATTTCAGAAGATTTCGAGGAAAACTGAACAATTTAGAGGAATTTAATTTCAAAGAATTGAAATCAGTTCACAATTTGTTTTTAATCACGAAAATTCTTTGAAATTCCTCAAAATTCGATTTGATGCAATTTATTCCAATAAGATGGATATGGCAGCATTTATCAGACATATTCAATTTTATTCTGGATCAGTGGAATGAATTAATCACATATTTTTATAAAACTGATCAATGGTTTAGTTTTTTGAGTTTCTTATGCAAATTACTTTATTTTTCATGTAGATATTGATCTAAAATTTTGAAATATGTTGCGTGGATTCATTTTACAGCTGCACCGTATTTGAACGATGCGTAACCTGATCCAGATAAATTGCTCACCGATTTCAGAATTGCAAAAGCGGTTACCAACTTGTGAATATATTAACCTATAATGGTTACAAATAATGATTAGTTGTTAAAAATTATCCCTTTTGACAAGATAAAGGGATTATTAATAAAATATAATACCATAATTTGTAAAAAAATTGTCCATCAAATTATAAACATAAATCAATCAGAGCAAAATTATTGTAGCTTAAAAATGTTCCTCTTTTGTAATAATTTTTGTTTTAAATTTATAACTTTAGTTAAGGTGTAAAATACATTTCAGGAGAACTTTCTTCATCTTCTAAATTTAAAACTTTTCATAGTTCAGGGATTTTGGAACAGATGGCGTTAAGGTATAGTTTGCCTCAGAAGTTTCAGGATCAGGATACTGTGATTACTGTGTCCTAGGACGAAGGACAAAGCACTCTATAACTTTGCTCTGGCATTTAAATATATTATCTTGTGACAGTTTATCCTTGATACAGATAACAATGTCATTTTTATTGTGCGAACATTCAGAGAAAGTGACTTGACTCACAGAGAACTTTGCAAGTTTAAGAATCTTATCTAAACTGATTCTATTAAAAACAGATTTTTCACAGAATAAATTCATTTTCCAGGATAATAATAAAGCTAATGTATCAAAACAATAACGTCACTATTATTTGTTATCATATAACTTTTCTTAGAAAGGTGTTTCTTTAGAATATCCACAAAATTAATTAAACTGGATATGCATGCCATAAGATAAATAATTTTCCTTCTAGAGAAAAAGGTGACCAATATTTTTTCATTCATAATATACAGGTGTGACTCACTTATAATTAGAAGATTCTGTCCCTTTTCTGGAAAACGAAACGGGATTAAAAGAAATCCTGGACGAGAAGAAACAAAATTGAAGTGAAAAGAATAAAGAACTTTACTTTCGACTTGTTTCTGTAACTCAAAAGAACTTAAGAGATTTTCGAAAACAAAACAAAACTTTTGGACATCTAGACCTGTAACATTTCGAGTTGTTTCTAAAACAGGAACAAAATTAGAAGCGAGATTAGAAGAAGACTTTTAATCTCTACTATAGCAAACCTACACGATTATTTGTTTCACTTCTTATAACTTCGAGTCATTCAAAAGCGGAAAAATTTCAAATTTTAGAGACATTTCGTTATATAATCATTTCCAGGAATTTTATGAGAACTCAAGAGATTTTGATGATTTTTAAAAGATGGAATTTCTAATGATTTCATGGAATTTAATGAACACCCAGAAAACAGTTTCTTTTAAATCAAAGAAACATTTCTTTGATATACGGTCAAAGAAAAAATTTCTTTAAATTAAAGAAAGTTTTTTTGATTCAAAGAAATTTTCTTTAATTAAACCAAAAATTTTTCTTCATATCAAAGAAAATTTCTTTGAATCAAAAAAAATTTCTTTAATTTAAAGAAATTTTTTCTTTGACCGTATATCAAAGAAATGTTTCTTTGATTTAAAGAAACTGTTTTCTGGGTGAAATTGCTAATACACACTTTTAATGGATTTTAATTGTTATCGTAAATTTAATTAAATTCTTTAATTTTAAAGAATTTCAAAAAGTTTCTGAGAATTTTAAAGAGATTTTCACGAAGGTTTTCGTGAAATAAGAGATTGAAAAAGGTTTCTGGGATTTTAAATCTTGTGGAATTTCGAAACTTCGTGACACGACTTTTTTAAAATAGGATAATTCACAAAGAGAATTGGAAGAATATTGGAAACTAATTAAAAAATAAAACTAATCCATCATTATCTTTAATCACCCGAGTCATTAATTGTAACTGATAATCTCTCCCTTTACGCCCGGGGATAAAAATAGATTCCTCTCTCGCGTACACTCTTTACTTTGGAAGTGTTTGATTCTCCTCATTTGCATTCCTTCGTGCTAAATTACTTTTCGGTTTCGCACGTTCGAGGTTCGAAAGGAGCGGCAGCCGAAATATATCGCCGTAGAGGAAAGATGGATCGAAAGGACTCTAAACTAGGCGCGTGTGGGCTGAAATACTTAAGTTAAGGTATAAAATAAGGACAGGGGGCTGGTAAGGTAAATGTAGGCCCGTGGTAGTCTCTTAGTCCATGTGACCAGGCAATGTTGTCCTTCAGTTTATTGTGCCGCCAGCAGCCGCCAGTCAGCTGAATGCAGCAGTATGCAGTCTGGAATTCGTGGGCGTACTAGCGACTATCCGTATCCGACTAGATGGAGTGGGAAAAGACTGCTGTTACTGGTGGCGGGAGTATAATTTGTGACGGTAGGGATTTTCAAACGGTGCAGGAGTTGGAGGGGTAGAAACTGGTAGGAGCAACAAGGATGAAGGGAGAAAAGTTGGAAGGGAGATATGTGCTGCCAGTCATGCAGGCAGGGAGCGTGACCGTAGGTCGAATTCAAAACCCACGACCCAACTCCCAGCATCGTCGTCGAGACGTCGAGTCGAGTCAGTTGCTCTCCGATGTTTGTGGAGGAATGTCGTTCCGTAACCTCCTCTCCCGGAACTACACGCGCACCCGTCAAATATAACGCAAACCAGTTCAGTACTTCATTCCGGATCAGTACTTCTCTATCAGTACCTAAATTGTCAATTGTTCAACTATATTTGGTGACTTTTGTGTTAAATTTGTTTGAATTTAAGTGTCGCTAAAGGATATATCAGTGAGTGTTGGTTTGCAATGTGGCAAACAATTATTACCTCTAGTGCAACCTAAAGTGGAAGCTTAGTAGTAGCGAAACAATAGTAAGAGTGAAGTGCAGTAATGTGCGCGTGACAAGACGTTTTTTGTTTGGTGATGAGCAAGAGACCCGATCAAAATGAATCTTGCACGAGTAGTGATGCTGATGATCAGCGTAGGCATGGTAGCAGGCCGCAGCATCACCAGTTTGGAGGCACCAAGAGGGTGCACTTGGCAGAAGGAGGGAAAAGAGCGAACTCTTGCATGCCGGTTGAGGACCATCGCTAATGCACCTGCTCTTGTGGGCAACCTCTCAACAATTCAACTCGATTCCGTCACCTCTCTTGGATTGGAATGCAACGAGGCATTGTTCTTCGAGAGTCAGCTGGACGAACCTCGCGGTTTCTTGGCTCCTCTTTCTCGCCTCGAGAAACTGAGAATGGATTACTGCAAGATCCGTTACCTTTCCGGAGGAGTTTTCTCATCAGCCCGCAATTTACGGAGTCTGATTCTCCGTTCGCATAATAGCGATTGGTCATCGATAACCCTGGAACTCCATCGTGATGCGTTGCAGGGTTTGCCTGACCTGGAAACCCTTGATCTCGCCGAAAACAACATATGGACCATGCCACTCGAATTACTTTGTCCCACGCCGAACCTCGTGAATTTAAACCTCACGAGCAACAAGTTACAAGACATCACCTCGCTGGGGTTCTCCGACTGGACCACTTCTTGCGCTTCAAATCTCGAAACGCTTGATCTCAGCCGGAATGATCTCAGTGCTTTGCCGGATAATTCTTTGAGTGGTCTGCGCAGTTTGACCATTCTCAGATTGCAAAACAATGCGATTGCTGCTGTAGGGGACAATGCTATGGGTGGTTTGGTGAATTTGAAGTCCCTCAACATGTCGAGCAACAGACTAGTTGCTCTACCACCGGAATTGTTCTCTAGGACGAAGGACTTGAGAGAATTGGTCTTGAGCAACAACTCTCTATCTGTTTTGGCTCCCGGTTTGCTCGAGGGCTTAGAACAGTTACAATCTCTGGACTTGAGCAACAATGAGCTCACAAGTCGCTGGGTCAATCGCGACACTTTCTCTCAACTGACGCGTCTAGTCATTCTTGACTTGTCTTTCAACGCCCTGACAAAGATAGACGTGCACGTCTTCAAAGGATTATACAAGCTTCAAGTGCTCAAGCTCGAACACAATGTGATAGACACACTCGCAGGCGAGTGTTTCGCTTCGCTTGTAAACCTACGTTCATTGACCATGTCGCACAATAAAATCTTCACGTTCGATGCTTCCCACTCGGTAGGCCTCGCGAGTCTCGAACAGTTGTTCCTCGACGACAACAGAATACGAGGAATAGAACGCGACGCGTTTAAAAATTTAACCAAGCTCCAAGACCTGTCCTTGAGCGGAAACGCGCTGTCGGATGTGCCGGAAGCAGTACGAGAGTTACAGTCCTTAAAGACCCTCGATCTCGGCAACAACCGTCTGTCTAGGATCGATAACGAGTCGTTTACCGGATTAAACGAGCTCTACGGACTCCGTTTAGTGGACAATAAATTGGAGAACATTACGCGGTCGGCATTCTCCTCGTTAGAGTCGCTCCAGGTCTTGAATCTTGCGAGTAATATGATTCGTCACGTGGAGCCGGATGCGTTTGCCAAAAATTTAGTGATGCGCGCTATAAGATTGGACGGTAACCAGCTCACTGAAATTCGCGGAGTGTTTGCCAACCTGCCAGCCCTTGTATGGTTGAACGTTTCGGACAATAAATTGTTGTGGTTTGATTACACTGACGTTCCACAAAATCTAACCTGGCTGGATATGCATGCCAATCAGATAAATAAACTCGGGAATTATTACGCGAGACAGGACAATCTTCAGATAAAGATGCTGGACGCGAGTTTCAACTTTATCACGGAGATATCGGACATTAATGTACCTAACAGCGTCGAGACCTTATTTCTAAACAATAATAAGATCCGCAAGATCTCAGCTGGCACGTTCTTGCAAAAGGTAAACCTCGATAAGGTCGTGCTGTACGGTAACGAGATCCAGCACTTGGAAGTGGCCGCTCTAGAACTGCAACCCGTACCAGGAAATCAAGAAGTACCGGCATTCTATATCGGCGACAATCCGATTCTATGCGATTGTACCATGGAATGGCTGCCACGGATAAACGAACTCGCCAGGTTACGACAACATCCACGCGTTATGGACCTTGATTCCGTTACTTGCGACATGGTCCACGCCCGCGCAGCTCCGCGACGGCCGCTGTTGTCGCTCAAGCCAAAAGATTTTGTTTGCCGATACGAAGCTCATTGCTTCGCATTGTGCCATTGCTGTGACTTCGACGCGTGCGATTGTGAGATGACCTGTCCCGATAATTGTTCCTGCTATCACGATCACAGCTGGTCCAGCAATGTAGTGGATTGCACGAATGCCGGATACAGGTTTGTACCCGACCGTATTCCCATGGACGCCACCGAGATCTACCTGGACGGCAATGAATTAGGAGATTTGGGAAATCACGTCTTTATCGGCAAGCGGCGCCTGGAGGTGCTCTATTTGAATAACAGCGGGATATCTTCAATTCACAACCGCACATTCAACGGAGCTGAGTCCCTCAAGGTCCTTCATCTCGAGAGCAACGTCTTGAGAGAACTCAAGGGCAGTGAATTTAATCAACTTGAACACATGTCAGAACTCTACTTGGACCACAACGCTATCGCGATGGTTAACAATTCTACTTTCAACAAGATGAAGAATCTCGAAGTCCTCAGACTAGACAACAATAGGATCGTGGACTTTCGACCGTGGGACGCTCTGACAGATGCTGGAGCCGGAGCTGCGGTCTCACTGGAGGGCAACACGTGGAGTTGCGACTGCAGTAATGCCGCACGGTTGCGCAGTTGGTTGGCAGAACACCAAGGTGATCCTGATAAGATGTACTGCAAGGATGGAGCCGAAACTCTGGCCCAGGCTCTGAGACGTTGCGGCGACCCCTCAACCGAGGCAGTCACGCGAGGGATCCACCAAGAAGGGCCTCTAGTCGGAGGTAACTTTGTGCCTCTTCTCGCAGGGGCTCTCGTTGTCGTCATTGCTGTTTGCCTCTTTGTTGCCCTGGCCTTCGCCTTTCGCCAGGACGTTCGACTCTGGGCACATGCCAGGTACGGCCTCAGACTTGGAAAAATTGCATCACCACCAGAAGAGGAACGAGATCGTCTCTACGATGGCTACTTCATCTACAGCGAACGGGATGAAGACTTTGTCTCCAGGTATCTAGCAGCGGAGTTAGAGCAATCAGGGCTCGCCCTTTGTTTGCACTGGAGAGATTTGCCACCATCGAGACCCCAGGAAACTCTATCATCTGCAGCAGCCGCATCTCGCAGAATCGTTATTGCCTTCTCGCCTGTTTTTCTCACCAAGGAGTGGCAGAACATTGAATTCAGAACTGCTCTGCATTCCGCCTTGGAGAACATCAGACCCGCTTCCAGAAGGAGGAGAATCATCATCCTTCTGGCTACGGAAGCTCCTCTTCGGGATCCTGAGCTGCAGCTTCTCCTCCAAACGTGCACAGTCATCGTCTGGGGCGAGAAGAGGTTTTGGGAGAAGCTACGGTATGCAATGCCCGATTCAGCTGATAAACGGCGGGATAGTAAAAATGCGACCTCTGAAAGAAATCGCATCCCCGCTCGTTATTCTGCCGCACCCTTGGCAGCAGACGCATGGTCCAAACCAGTCAACAACCTTCTTGTGCCGATTCACGCACCCACACCGACACCGACTCAGTCAACGTACATGAGTTCTGCCTCCAGCAGAACCGAAGACGAAGATAGCGGGGCTGAACATCAACACCACATCCCCAGTGATTACAGTGCTTTGCATACGAGCAATATCCAACGTCCGGCGAGTCTCTCCTCCAGGGGCAGCCATCTTTACAGTACCATTCCAGAACTTCCGGTACTCACGACACCTAATTTTGGTAACTCGTCAATCCCAGTCAATCCTCGTACTTATTTTGTTTAAAATTATTTACTTATTCTGTCTAACTCTAAAAAACTAGTGTTTGATTCAGCCAAAGATCTAAAATATCTCTTTTATTTATATCTTCTTTTCTGTTCATTTATTTAACTTCTTTTACAAACTCTTATTATGAAATGTTTTGTTTCTTGAAATATGAAATACTTGTTTCCGCTAAAAAGTATTGCAATTCCTTTGTCTTTCACACAAAAACCCAGTTGGTTAAATCAAACACAAATGTACAATTGAGTGAATGTTTATAACTCATTGAATGATTTACAAGGTTGTACAATGCGTTATTGTTCACTGTCCGAACCGATAACGAAATGAGAACTTAATTTCCTCATTCTTTTTTTTTCTTTTGGAAACTGAAATTACTTTTCAACAAGATCGCTTCCGAGAAAGATACTAAAGACTAAATTTCAGGCTGATGATATTGAACTTTTTAAATTCTTGAAGAGATCTTATCGAAAAGGGATTTTGCTTGCTTCCCATATTTATGAAGCTAAAAGGTTCTCCAAGTTTTATGTGCGTTGAGGTAACGGAGATTGGTAGGCTTAAAAGTGAAACTAAAATTTCTTGAGCAAATAATCGTCCTATAGCTATTAGCTACAGAAGTCTGACTCAAAGGTGTAACTTACTTAGCACTTAAAATTGTATTTGGCTATTTGTTTGCTTAGCATAACGCATTGTACAATCGCTAAAGACAGTATTTTCGTAAAAATTTGTATCAATGAACCTTTTGTTTTCTATGAAGCCTTCTTTACACAGGAAGTGAACAAAAAGCAAATTGTACGGAAAAAACTGTATGGTTTTAACAACAACCACAAAAATAGTAAAATATGATACAAGTACTAATTTGTGGTTGTCACAAACACAGTAGTTTTTTCCGTGTGCAAGTAAGTAGGCAATTTCGGACATTAGGACAAGGTTTTTATGTGAATACCAGTTCTTGAATCAAGTTTATAGTTAAAATTAATTCAATGAATAGAGAACAGATTCGGGTTTGCGGTTTATTCAAAGAATAATTTCAAAGAATTAATTTCGACCCCAATAAATTTGATTTTCGACATTTATTGCTCAGATCATCTAAATCCGCCTACTTAGTGACAACACATTATGGGAAATGATTGCCAAATTTATAGCATAGTTTATTGTTTCAATTTTTATTCTTTACGAGGAATTTTTGTTTCGAAATGGTTGTAACTGTGATAAGAGGACGAGACTATCGAAATTGACTAAACATAAAAGAGTGTGTATGAACTGTGAATGCGTGGTAGACTTGCTTCCCAAAATTATGTAGTCAATATCGTGCCATTTTTACGAATCGATAATTCCCTTTTGTCGGAGAGATTTCGCGCAAAGCTTGTTCTTCGGAGAAAATACTTTTCAAATGCATATAGGAAATTATGTTCGCACTGAAAAATGTAATTTGTCGGTGTTAGTGTCTTCTGCTGTCATGAGAAGTTTAATTTATTTCGTGATGAAAAACGTTATTTATTTATGAATGATAGTTTCGACTAATTTTCAATTTTGTATGTAAAAAAAGTCTGAACTTTTGCACATTGAGAAAGGTTTGTATTTTATTTTAATTTTTGACTATAATTTTATTTTTTTGAGACTAAAGTTTCTTCGGAAGTTTACTTTGCCTGAGTAAATCTTTTTCAGTGTGCATTAGTTTAATCAACATCTGGGTTAACCTTTGCGGGTGAATGATCAAGTTTCGTAGTGCTTAAGTTTGATAACAGAGAGAGAGGCATTAACGTCGACAGTCATAGAAACTATATTAGGATGAGCGTGATTTCCGAGGTTGATAATGTGTTATTCGGCTGGTTCGAAATGCAGCATTACTCATAACGGGATTTAATAAACATGGTTTATGGATTCTAGTGCATTTCGAGAACTTTGTCCACAGAAGACAGTGGATGGACTCTGAAAAAAAAACTGTAATGAAATTACATACTAAGTAACGAAAAACTACATATGTTAGTAAAGCGAGTCCCCTTTTGTTCCGAAAAATGTATTTTTGCAATGAGATCCGTTGGACGGTAATATTTAAGTGATAAATATTTCGACGATAATTAACTGTATGCCAATTTCTTTGTGCAAATCTAGGAAAGATTAATTTTTTTGTAAATAAGACAGCAATTATCGTATAATTTAATTATAATTGAGCATGTAGTTAATTGATCTCTGAGATGTTTGATTAGTTTGCTGAAATATTGGTCTCGAAATCATTCTTGCGTGAAATTTTTATTTGTAAATAACTTTTGTACTGTAGCGTTATGTTAAATCGAGATTGAGACCAACACGTTACATTCCAAGAATCGTAGCGTGAAATCTCGTTCCTAAGACTTCCGGCTGTCACATTGACAGTCGCTCGACGCTTATTAGTTCGTAAGGGGTTCGTTGTAAATAATGTAAATCTACTTTTGTAAATAATATACGATGTTAGATAAATAGAACTCTCAGCGTAAAATTGTACGAAGTATGATAAATTGTACGAAAAATGATGAATGATCTAAAAAGTGCGCTGTTTAATATAAATCAACCTATACTGTTGTAAATAATATGCTCTGACTGTCTATTATATTGGCTCTTAGTCATCTCCAATGTAAAAAGAAATAATCGCTATTTGAACGAAAAGCATAGGAGAATAAAAACGTTCTTTTCATAATAAAGTTGCACGTGTACGAATTTCATTACCCTTATACACCCCATTCTCGTTTATAAAATTATAATCACTATAGAAGCAAGCAGCAGTAATAGCTTCCTGACTTCCCGTGTAATTCTTTATTGAGCTATTGCGAAGCGAGACTTGCATTAGTGAACTCTTACCTCATTCAGTAGGCAGTGTACACGTATAGGTTCTCATGAAGTTTACGGAAAGAAAATTACTCGGAACTTTAACGAAAGCGTAGATATACTTTCCTCTCAGTTATAAGGTCTTAAGTTCTCCTGAATAACCAGGCGGCGAATTTCCTGCCGAGCAACATTTTTGAACTTTCACACAATTTGTTACTCTTGTTATACGACAGGTAATAAACTTCGCGAATTCATTAACTCGGGATTCCGAACCACGCTCTTTTCTATCGGCACTTTCACAGAAAAAAGATTCTCTTGTTTTATCAGCTATAAAAGTTTAGATAAGCAAACTTTACTGTACTTGATAAACCTAAAAATGGTTTTATTTTTTCCATACTTAATAATTAGGGAGCGAACTAGAATCGTATACTAATTATTCTGAAGTACGATACTTTCTTGGCTATGATTTTTCATATATCAAACATATATTGTTGTCGAAATACCGAATTTGAAAACTAAATTGTTTAATTCTTTAAGCTTAAAATATTAAATGCTTAAAAGCGGCTATACATAATCTATGACCTATTTTTTCTAAATCTCTTACTCTTTCATAAATTTTCTTACAGGTAGTATGTAATTAATTTACTAATTAATTGCGAGTTTTGATCGGCCTTATTTAGTATAAGTAGAGGTATGTTTCTTTTTTTATCCTGCGTGCGGAATTTCAGTGCTTGGATCGTAAAGCATTGAAACGAGATGTTGAGGCTCCAGCTCCAGGCGGTTTGACAAACGTTGCAGACAATGAGGCAGCCAATTAAGCAGAAGACGACAGATCCCTCGTCGCTCAAGACAATCATTATTAGCTCGAGCAAAACAGCTTGCGAGGCAATAACTTCATTGCAATCTAACTGATCAGCTCTCAGGGGGCAATTGATTCTCATGCACTATGATTATCAAAAGAAATTCTCAAAATAATTCGATAAAATGTGATCAAAATGAAATTCTAAGTTCAAAATTATTTCTCAGACTCAATATTATAAATATATATTGATATAATGATTTTTTAATAACGTTTCAAACTTTTTACGAGGGTAGAATATCATTCTGATACAATCTCACAATTCAGTTGGCGATATAAAAAAAATATTAGAGTCATACATTATAGTAATTGGATACCCGCTTTTTCTTTAAATTCAGTCGAACCCTAAAAGTAACTTTTTACTAAAAGTAACCCTAAAAGTTTAACTATTGTGGAAGGTACGGGTCTAGGATAATAAATCATAATTATCACTGATAGATGAGTATCAGTTTGAAATGAGTGAAAAAATGAGGGCAGACACGTGATGTTTTCCGTTAAAAAGTTGACCCATTGGCCCTGAAATAAAAGTTGGATCGAAAGACCCGCAGAATATTATATCGCTTAATCGTATCTGGCGTTGCTTAATAGGTTCAATTTGATATTTTGATCCGAATCTTTTCCCTCTGCCACTCATCCTCTGGTAATCGAAATTGGATTTATTGATCAATAATTGGGACGGCGCGAGCGATTCGATTCTGCTTTCTTCATCAAGCTCCTTTGTGAGCTAGTTCGATTTTCAAAATTGATTCGACACCTTACTTGACATGCTTTAATAAAGTGCAAATTTCACCTACTTTTTATTCATGGCTTCTTTTGAAATCGAGTTTGAAATTCTTTAAATAATCTTTTAAATCTTGTACAATTTTTTAAAATCTTTTTCAATTCCCTAGAATCACTTAAAATTTCTTGAATTCCCCTTAAATTCCTTAAAATAACTTGAAATTTTTTGAAAATCCTTTAAAATTCTCTAATATCATTTAAAATTCCTTGAAATATTTAACAAAATTTTTAAATTACTCTAAAATCTTGAAGCTGTCATCAAATACTTTGAAATTCTTTAAAAATTCCCTGAAACCACTTGTTTCGATATAATTACCTCTTTTTTATAGTAAGATTTTCGTTTTCATGAAATTAACTAGTTAAGTACTCAAATATTACAAATGATAAATCCAAAATACTTTTTTAATCTTTGTTGGGATATTGATCAGTTTTCCCTACGTGGGGTATTTATCAGTCAAAGCGTGACTCACCTTGAAGGATCCTTGCTAGTTTTCCAGATCAGGACCACACTAGAACTAGGGTAAACTGTCCAGAATCCCATCAGATCACCATAAAAATTTCTGCAAGAAGAGAAGAAGAATAATGAGTACAATAAGGAGTCCTCTTTTATGCACTGCTAATCATCATGAAGTCACACTATCAATTTCTCTAACAAACAGGAATAGCTTCCCCAGCAATTATAATTTACATGCGATTAACGTCGCGTTCCACCCGTGATGAAATGTGAGATCCATGCATTTTTTAAAATTTTAAATTCATGAATTCTCATTGTTACTCATTTTTATGTTTACTTAAAGAGATAAGAGAGTAGACGTATCAATTTTCTATACAGACTCTACATCATTAAAAAATAATAAAAAAATGTTTTAAAAATAAACAACGATGATAAAAATCATGAGTTTTTCTTAGGTGGTCCAAATTACCCTACGGTATTCCAACGACATCTTTTTTCCCGTGCGATTAAAACTATACACATTATACTACTCGAGAGGATGATGATGTAATCTACCCTCGGTCAGCTTACGTCAATTAAGGGCATCCTTTTAATATGGTTCTCTCCGTCAGCAAAGAGTCACGGTTCCAGTAACTACTCCTTAATGAGCGCATCTTTTTAGAGCCTCTTTCGCACAGTTTAGTACTCTAATAAGATGATAATAAGCATCAATATAAATATTAAATATATATTAAGTCATCGCAATCAGCATCAGTAGCGAATTTTCATCGCTGATCACGTGCATAGTTAATATTAAATCTCAATACTTGAGTTAGATTCACTCAACCACATTCAACAATATAATGAAAAAACTTTCGAGTAAACAGAAGTAAGGAAATTTTACCATACAACGCATCTGGAAATATCGACTTTCAGCGTTGGAACTCGAACAAACTCAAACAAATACTTTTTCGACTTTTTGCACACTTCAATTTCCCTTTTCAAATTAACTTCTCCGAACCGATTCTAGACGAGAAAAATTTTATGAACTTTATCAGATCCAGAACCTAATTGCAGATCGAGACTTATATCGAGTAAAATGTGACCGAGGTGTGTAATTACAGTTTTATACTTTCATCAAAGACCAGTCATCCTCGCGCAAGTAAAAGTTGGTTGAAGTATAAAAAAATATTTTTAAAAAATTCAAGAAGACTCTATGACTCTATGTTCTGTTGATGAAAATGTTGAAGTTATATGAGAAAGAATTGTAAACGAGTTCCTTTTGTAAATACATTGTCAGTTACGTTAATTTGCCATAAAGTAAAGTTATTTTAGCCATAACAGTACTGTAACAAGTTACGGCAATTCCAGGCTCTTTATCTTGTGCTCATATTCATAGTTACTCTTTGTATAACCACAAAGTGACCTATCACAAGACCGAGAGACACTGACAATCAAAATTTTTTTTGAAAAATGTCTTGATAATGTATTTCTCTGGTCGTAGGTACATTTCTTAGGTGAAGAGTTGGGTTGAATGATGATAACAAAGACAAAGAGTAAGACAACAACTGATGTCAGGGAGATGACTCTCTTTAGAGTGAAATATCGAATAGCGCGTGGTGCAAGAATTTATTATAGGCAATTCGCATGTCATCGTGTATACCCACACAAGGGAGTCTGCTGTTTATTGCAAACATATATTATTATTATAGCAGTATATAATCACTTTATTAATCCCTTAACTGAAGAGTGTTTTGTACATGAAGAGTTTTATTGCATACTTCCAGTACATTATAGTACGTGCAAGCATGCCATACAGATAGTTGATGGAATGTAACGTGTTCCTAGTTCCTGCAAGAGAATTATACTCTAAGCTTCAGTTTATGAAGGTAGAGTAGAGTTAGTAAACATTTTATGAACATTGTGAGCTATTTTAATCAAAATGTCTATACTCATTAATACGAAAGCTGCTGAACAGCATAAGTAATAATCACGGAGAAAAAAATTCCATTAAACTAACCGAAAAGTCTGCACAGTAAAAACTAGAGTTTTAAATAGAATCCACTTTTGGGTTCCAATGAAGATGCAATAAACCAGAACTCCTACGGTGTGAAATTCACTCACTTTCGGAAATGGGTCCAAAGGAACCAAATTATTTGACACAAAACAAAAACAAGTGAAAGTGCCTTTACTTTTAGTAGTTCTTTACTTCTGATTAACACCCCGATTTTGACAGATTCTAAAGGAACCACTTTTTCAATGGAACCGCAACATCATAGAACCCCTAGTTTTTTCTGTGTAACCGTTACAGATTTCCTATGCTAATATAGTGACAGCATAAAATTTCAGTACTCATTACATAACATTTATGTAAATAGAATCTGCAACTGTTACAGGATTTAGTTGTAACACTTACATGAAACTTCTGTAAATATTACATATTTTTAGTTACGTTTATCGAGTCAAGCGCTGCTTAACTTCGATGATTAGACGAAAGGCCTTAAACTAATCCATATGTCCAAACGGACAATTTATGAAGAATCAAAGAAGTTCTAATATTTTCAAGAGATTTCATAAAATTTCATCACATTTTAATGATTTTAAATATAATTGCAAGCGATTTAAACCGAGAGATTTTTAATGATTTTAAACAATGCAGAAGAATTTAAAACAAATTTTTAAGATTTTAAAAGATTGTAAATGATTTCTAAAAACTTCAAAGGATTTCAAGAGATTTAACGTGATTTTTAAGAATTTCAAGGAAATTTAAGACATTTTAAATGATTTTAACCCTTAATTGACACACCTGGGGGTCGATTACGTAACTTTTTATCATTCTCACTTCACCTCACTCTCGCCTCCCTTCAACTTTTTTTTTAAATCCACGGCGGAGACTTTTAATTTTGACGTTTCAAAATATATCGATGACATTCGAAAACACGTGGTTAGACTTGTGGTTACGTTTTGAGATTTAATACATTTAATACCAAAAGATTATCAGTCGTCGTGAGTCAAGCACAAGTTTTGTTTGTAAGTATATATAATTGAACAATAACTAAATATTGCATTGTATTATTATTATTATTATTATTATTATCTTTGTATTATAATTGTACATCTGATATAAGTAAATAAAAACTTTGTAGAGGAGTGGAATGCCAGTAGGAAAAATTAAAACTTGTGCTTGACTCACGACGACTGATAATCTTTTGCTATTAAATATATATTAAATGTATTAAATTCCAGAACCTAACCACAAGTCTAACCACGTGTTTTCGAATGTCATCGGTATATTTTGAAACGTCAAATTTAAAAGGCTCCGCCGTGGATTTAGAAAAAAAATTGAAGGGAGGCGAGAGTGAGGTGAAGTGAGAATGATAACAAATTATATAATCGACCCCCTGGATTTTCCTGGATTTTTTTCAATTCCTAGACAATTCTCGTATTTCCTTAAATTCCCATACAATAGATACGTTTATATGGTGTCCCAAGTTGGGGGGTTTTTTACGATAATCTTTGCTCTTTTAAAAAGTGATAATCATCGTTATTTTTAATCAAGAAATTTGTTATATGCGTCAGTAATATAAATTGGAGATTATATTATCGCAAGCATTGAATAGCGTGATACGCAATGGGCGGCGTTTGTCTCTCCTCTCCAGATCATAAACAATTACAAGCCTTGTTCCAGGCTCGTTGAATTCTCAATAGGCATTAGCGGTTGTCGTCAATTTGCCTTTATCAATTGTCTCCTCTGGAGGCAGGCAGCCGGTCTCTGGTGCAGCCGTTCATCTGCAAACTTTCCGACATGAATTCATCCAGTACTCTCGTGCAATGCACTTAATTATTTGACTCATAGGGAGCAGTACACATGAGAAGAAATCTTACTGAATTTAATGAAATCCTCGTGGACTTGGGAAATGTCAGTGGTCAATTGAGCAACAAGAGGGCAGCGTATTACGGTCATTACAACAATAATCTCGGAAGCATTTTCAGATTTCAAAGTTAGAGTAGCAAAAGTGCAGTTTAAATAAAGTTTAAATAAACATTTGTAAATTCTCTACAAGCAGAGAGCTAATCTTTCTTGTGCTTTCTTCATATAACTTGATTTTATTTCTTCTAATTTAATATTCAAATGTACAAGTTTTAATCTGAAATTGAATTCAAATCGAATCTAAAGCTGCAAGTAGAGATTTAGAGAATTTGAAACTCGAATTTCTAAAGGACGCTACGCTGCAAGTTAACGGAGAATTCAAACGATATAATTAATGACAATTGAACTTGTCAGAAATTTGCGATGTCAGGAATTTAAAGTAACTTCAAGGTGATTGGTTGCCAATCCTCTAGTGTAGGCAACTTGATTTATTGCTAATTTGATATATTTCTCTGTAACCGGTGTACAAAAGGGTGTTTACACTGAAAAAAAATTGCTAGTGATAGGTGGATAAATGATGAATAATGGACTACAAATTTTTCAGGTGAAAGTATTATACGGGATTCTCATATATGAAAAAGTATTTTATGAGATTTCCAGACCAGAATATAAGCTATTCCTATAAACTGGAAAAGATTGCAGTCACCATTTTACGTATTGTCATCCTTATTTGTGAGACAATTTAAAAGAATAAAGGAAAACTTGTTAGCTCTCAGAAAGTTTGAGTTTTTAAGAAAAGAAGCTGGAGACTTTGAGACTTTTGTTTGCAGACACGAAAACATCGTTGGTATTTTGCTTGTCCTGTGCTTGGGAGAAGGCGGACGTTTTAACCCCAAGTGAGTTTAACTTATTCGCTGTCTTGTCTTATATTTTTGTAGCGTGCACGCGGTATATTTATTAACCCGTCAAGTGGCACATTATTCATCGTTTAATCAAGCGAGCAGCCGTCTGTCACATCGGAGAAAAGAGCGAAAGAAAGGGCTGCCGCGGTCCAAGGAATCTACGTACCACTGGTCAAGGCTACAAAGGCCACTGCCTATCTCCTACACAACGATATTATACCCATACCATAGCAACTATAAGACTAACAGACTAAAGATTATAAGTGTGTAAGGCATACGGCGGCTATCGTCTATATTACTATAGGGCTTGGAAAATCATGTGACGTAAAATTGCAACGTGTCGTTACTGGATATTGATTTGACGCCTTAGGCCGACGTATACCTATTTCAGTGACTCGATACGTTACATTGTTAATCAATCATTAAACTCGATGGTCTTGATCCTTTCGACTGACTTCCAATTAAAGTTCATCGCGTTCAAGGACAAGCACCAGAGGAAGCTGTATAAAGAGTTCAGGTCCAGAGAGTCGCGATTTCGGACGTAATAAATCGAATTTACAAGATGAAAAGATATTCGTTGCCGAATGATTTCAAAGGGAACACAAAAAGTTGATCGAAAAAGTCTACACGGTTTTAAGAAGAGCTTTCTGTTCGATCGGAGAGATCAATGTGGCTCTCTTTTTTGGGGGTCAAAGACTTTAGATCTATAGGTGTTTCCAAAAAAATTTCCCCACCATTATTCGGATTTAATTGAACTAGTTGGGTATTATGGAAAAGTGCCTCAATGGATTAGAAGCTATTCACTGTACAAAATTTCGGGAAACATTTTTGAATTTTGAAATATTTTATACGAAATCACCTAAAATCCTTGAAAGTCATTTGCAAACTATTAAATTGTTTCAAAATTTCTTAAAATCTACTAAAATCGCTTAAATTTACTTTATTTTCACAGAAAATCTCTAAAATAAAAACAATATTAATATTTCTTTTATTTTGAAAAGGACGTCACGAAAGACATATTATACCCGAGGGCACCACATTAGGCTAAGGCCGGCACTGCATGTGCCACATTAAATGTTTGAAATGTTTTCAATTCGACCGATTGATGACTAGATAAGTGGATACTGAATATCCTCGACTAAAACGTCTAATTAGAGTTCAAGGGGCGGCAGAAATAGACAAGAAACTTTTTCTCTTAAAAATAACTTCTTGCCTTCAGAAATATAACAAAGAGGGAAAGTCTACGTAAAAATAGTGAAGATAAAAAGTAAAGTCGTTCACTTTTTCTTAAGAATACCGAAAGGCAGAAAATTACTCGTTAAGACGAAAAAATTCCCATTTAACATTTTTTAAAACTAGCTTTTTATTCCAGAAGTTAAATCCGCTTTCGAGGAGCTAAAAATAAGAAACCTCATAATACTATCAATATTTGATGTATTTAAAAATTTAAGTGTACTTCCCCCTTGATCAAATTTTATTTTACCCAACTCTCATCGCTTGACACTTGACAGTTAGGGAATATAGCCGGGGCAATAACATTGAATGTAGTCAAGGAAATTTCGTCACCGAATCAAAGACATTTGACCTCCGGCTGCATAAACATCGAAAAATGAGGCAGGTGTGAGGCTGCGATACATCATAGATCTTGATATCTTTAAAAATAACGCGATACGGTGCAGTAGAGTACGACATGAAAGAAAATTTCCTGTTTTCTTATGAACCGCAAAGTACGTAGTTTCGAGTCTTTTCTTCGCAAGCTGACAATGTCCTTTTCCATCGTCAGCTGGAGGAATTCTGTTAGCGTCGGATTCGGTCTATCTACACGGAGATCGCGGTACGGATAGATCAGACGAAAAGTGCCGGGTGGCACGCAGCCTCCCGCAGCCCTTGACTAATCTCAGTTCGTCTCGGACGCTCACGAGTCACAGGGAATCACCGCCCTTCATGGAGTATAGGTATACGTCCCAGGTCAGAAAGATATTCGAACCCCGTTCCGGTAGTTTTTGTCCAACTGCAGCCTTGGTGGCTCGCAGTTTGGACTATGTTTGGATCACCTTTGGATCATCTCTGGACCACGGAGTATGAGACTTGAGACGCGAAAGAATCCAAAACTCACTTATCAATTTTGTTTTGTGGCCAAAATCTCCGTTCGAATTAAAATTCCGGATTCATTCGGTTTGAAATTTTTTCCGGATAAGATTCGGAGTCATTCCGATTGAAACCTTGGATTCATTCGGATTGGATTTCTATTCGAAGCTTTCGTGATCTATTTTTCTTCGTGCACAAGATGCCGAATCTAAAATCTGTTATTAGCCACGCCGTGGATTCCAACACGCAATACGATTCACTTCACTCACTTCCTTTTGACTAGCTTCGGAAGGTCACAGCAGAAAAAAATTGATTCGCTCATTATTTATTGAAAGGATCAAATCACATTTAAGACTAGAAGAGTGATACTCAAAAAAGTACGAGATACTTAACAGCTTCCTATTTTTAACAGATTAGATGCGGTAGAAATAATTCCTGGGAAGATGTTTCCTACAATGGTCGAAATTACATCACTCTAGGACAGTCTAGAGCAGTCTGGATCATAAAAAAGTTTCAATGCTGACTTGAAAAATTTGCAACGTCTCGGCATAAGTATTTTTATGATTGAATGCGATGGAAAAAAACTTTATTCAATTGTATGTTTTTTTTTTTAAGAAAAAGTTTATTACATTTAGGCGTAAATTAGGCGGCATGAAAAGTTTTTTATTTTTGAATTCCAAGGGCACAAAACTAGAATAAAAAATGTGCATTGAACATAGTTTTTTAAAATTTTATAGTTAAGAGTATATTCGAATTTTTTGTAGCTTTCCACAAAGTTCATGATTTAAAAATTTACAAATTTAACCGACTGCATAAAAGATAAAAAAATAATGACTGCGCAAAAGATATATCGAATCCGTGGAAAAAGGGAGAATCAAATATGAATGTGGACAGATGGACAACATCAACTAAGTGGTTTAATAATTTTTTTAAAACATTGAATATTTTCGTGAAATATGAAACTCGCAATTCTGTGAAAGTGAAAAATATAAAGCACGAAATGGAAAAAGTGTTACGTTCTAAGCAATAAAGAGAAGAGAACCATTTAAATTAATAACACGCGACTCACGAGATAACAATCATTTTTTTTATTTATAAATAACAAAAACAAAGCCGGGAGGTAAAAGATACATAAATCAGCACTTTAGCGACGGAAGAACAATTTGAAATCCATGTAACAGAATAGCGTGTTTGCTGATCGTTAAAATACGTAACACTGAAATCGTACACTGACACGAGATAAATAGGTCGTAGAAGCTTTTACGGATTCAATATATAGGTGTGCGCAATTTAATACCACTTCTAACATTGAAATTGCAATTCTCAAACACATTTACACTCCTTAGGATAGATTATTTATTACATCGTTAGTTATGAATTACTCAGATCAAGCGTATAGAAATTGTTATGTGTAATCGACAGTTATGGTTCAGTTCAATAATACTCCCAATTAAAACTGTTATCCTCGCTTTTATTATTTTAATAAAAGAAATATAAAAGTGCAGATTACGATTTTTATGTTTACATATATCGAGAGGTCCACCACGTCGAGTTTTTTTGTATCAGGAAAATATATTCCCAAAAGAATATTCGGAAATATTTAGGAATATTCCTAAATAATAATAAGTTCAAGAAAATTTCAAGGGATTTAAAAATGAGTATTTTAGATGATTACACAAGATTTAAACTAAATTCAAAAATATTCCATTAGATTTTAAAAGATTTCTAAAACTTTGAAGATTTTAAGAGATTTAAAAAACTTTCGGTTTATATGAAAATGAAAATGAAAGATTAAAATGAATCTCTATAAAAAAAATACGCCGTTATTAGCCTGGCATTGTCATTCATAAATCGCGATATTTCACACTAGTACGAACTCGAATTTGTTCATGAAAGATTCATAAAAATATTGGATTCTCACAAAAGCTTGGAACGCTTTTTTTTTGGTAGAATACAATGTTTCGTTTACGACGCCTGGAAAGCTGCCTCCAGTATATCAATTTGCAGTTAAATTCCGACACAATATACTATTCTTCTCACTCACTGTGATATTAAATAAATTTCATGAGGAGTAAAACTGTTGCATAAAACTACTTCATAAACTCACATTTTTATAAATTGCAGTAACATAAAATCAACTTCTTATTTCCCTACCGTAAAGACATCCCATCATTAAATTCACATTATTGGCTTCAAATCATAATTAACTGAAGTATTAATTTAAAATTTCAAGTGATTAACGACACGTCCAATAATCAATAAGGTAGTGAAAATAACTCAGTGACAATAATTTCAATTGGGAATAAATTCTTCACGCACGCCTTTACATATTAATATTTGGTCACGCTATTTATCACAACCTAGAAAATGCATAACGATTGCAATTGAATATGGATATTTATTTCTCTGAATCCAATTGGCGCGAATTCATTTTAAGTTGCATGAAAAATATTTTATGATTTAACGCTTCTCTTTTTCAATAGGTATTATTCAGTGGTGACTGGTGTGAATGCGTTATTCGATCACGCGAACATATTTCAGTTTTATTTCTTTCGACTTTTAATCACTTAAATGTCTTTATTTGATTTTATTCGAATATTTTTGCCAGCTATGTATATAAATACATGCAGGTAGAGAGGTATACACTGCAGATTGTACAGAGCAGCCTGAAGTGTCCGAGCAAACGAAGCTGTACATAATACCCGTACACACATGTCAAACATCAAAAGAAACAAGAGAGCGAAAGAGCAAGATGGAAAATCAAACCTGTCGGTACATAGATTGGAGGCGCGGTCGTAATTCAATATTTGTTCGAGTCAGCGGATGGCGCCGGCAAGGCCCTACGGAGTTGGTTCGTTTAAACAGCCATTAGTGGTAGTTTGTGAATGTACCTACTAATTGCTGTTTTAAGTCGTAGACAATCGCAGCTTGCGCGCTTTACAAATTTCTCGACGTTCCAAACAAACGGAAGTCTCAAAATCTAAAAATCTACCGCAGCCCACCAGCTGTCAGGTGAGAATTGCCAACTCTCAAGCTTTGACCACCTTCAACATTGTTTTTGCATTCCCTAGATTATTCCTGTTGGAAGTAAAAAAAAAGAAAGTCTTTCTATTTGAATCTTTTTCAATCTTCAGGTCTTAAGACCCAAAATTAGAAATAAAACATAATTTCTATATTTAGGTGTTAATTTTAATGATTGAGAAATATTCTACGAAAAGATCGTTTAAATTCTAATCTCGATTTTAATTTGATGTTTGAATATGACGTTGGGAATTCAAGAGCGTTCATTTGCGTATAGAAATTCTAGTTGAATTTCCACATGGAATTTCTAGTGGCATTTCCACATGGAATTTCCGTAAAACACTTTCCAGAATCATTCCACATGCATACTATACAATATATTTTCAAAAATGAGCTGCAACCTCATAACCACTCTGAGTTTAGCGAGAGTGCACTTTTCCCTCGAAGCTAAAGTTCTAAAGTTTGAATACCTTCGAAGTGGTTGAGCATATAGTTAAAACACTCAAGGAAGGTATCATACAGAAGGTGTACTCGAGACAACTTTCCAATTTTCATTATTATACATTTAATGATTTCGATCAAAAACACCCCTAAAGCAGTAAACTGTTCTGTTACTTTCCAGAAAAAAAATATATAAAATACTCATTTTTTCATCCCTGTGAAATTTTAAAAATGTATTTTCTCCTTTGACGAAAATGTATTTTTCTAAGAAAAGGGATGAAAGAGATCCTAAATTTTTAATAAACCTGATGCCCCTCTTTTGAGCTTTTCTCTTTCACTGTATAAGTACTTTTCTGAATAAAACAAACTTATTACTTATAAAAAAAATATTGTTGAAAAATTTGGAAACAATTCAAAAAATTAATAAAACATGAAATATATACTTATCCTTTGAAAATAGAATGGTAATGCTTTCAAATTTTCCAAATTCAGTCATTTAAATAGAGTTGTTTGACAAATATGATTTTTTGAATATTCTTGAATGTTTATCATAAAATGTGAGAAAATGTTAGTCAAAATTCCATTATTAATCAGATTTTCCATCAAGTTTCTAAATGCTTTTGACAATTTTCCCTCAATTTTCCTGAATTTTCATTGCTAAATCTTTTATTAATGGAATCCAGCATCTCTGGTTTTAACTCTACGCTTATACGTATTCATATTTAAGATCAACACACATCCCTATTAGTACTCGACCAATATTCAAATACGAATGAGTTCAGTCTCATATTAAAATAAATTATAGAACCGTTATTAAATTCCCTCAGGGTGTGTATGATTGAAACAATGATTATATCAAAGATCGTTGAAGTTCCTATCTGCGTTTCAATGATATTCGCTAACCTGCCGACTCGCCCACACGTAAAATGAATGTGCATAAATTTTCTTCTCCTATATATATATATATATAGATACATATATATGTTTACACAAGAGCGGTTCCGGAAGCGAGATCATACACCGAGCAAAATGAGAGAGGCGCGCATCTGCGCGCCCTTAAAAATGTCCGATTGTTTGCTCAGTCCGAAAAGGCGATGGGTTCGGCGATTTGTAGTGCTCCGCATATTGGCAAAGCTCATGAATTCGCTAGTTCTCTGTATAGAAGTGTAGTTCACTACACACTAACTAACCCTCATATATGTCTGTATATGTGAGAATTGTAGAGCAAAACAGGGGCAGAATGAACTTTTGTCACAGGGAGTGGTCATACAGGTTGTGGGCAATAATAAAGCTCCCAAGAGAAAATATTCGCGATCGCCTTTTTTGGGATTTATGAGAATTGTCATTTTACTCAGTTTGAAAAAAACTGTCTTTCTCTGGAATGAAAAAGTTTGGGTTATTAATTATATAATTTGAATGTTCAAATTTGGTGATTCATGCAGAAAAAGTTTATTTTTGAGGTACACTGTCCCGTGAAAATCAACTGCTACCTTGACTTATGAAATGCATCAAAAACATGAAAATTATCATGTATATCAGGGTGTTTACTGCTAAATTTTTCCCCTGAAATTCCCGGATAATTCCCGCATTTTTTCCACTTATAAATAAAAGGTTCCTCTTTTACGGTAGAGAATCATCATAAAATGCATATGCCATAGGTAATTTTTCGGGAATTTGAAATTTCGGGCATTTTGTACTTTCGTTAAAAAACATTGTCGGTAATATTATTTTTATTCGGGAACTAGAAATTTCGGGAATTTGCATTTTTCAGGAATTTGTCAGAAATTATTTTTTCGATATTATTTTCACATTCGGGATTTTGGTTTTTCGGCAAAAAGAAGTTGTCCCATAATTTAAAAGATTTCAAAACTTTTTCTAATTCAAAGAAATTTTTTCTTTGATCGGATATCAAAGAAATGTTTCTTTGATTGAAAAAAACTGTTTTCTGGGTTTATTACTCGATTTGGAGAATATTTCAGTTCTGTTTCAATATTCTCGAGAAGTTTAAAATTCTGGCTCGTTGAATAGGAGAAGGTCTGGCATCAACTGGCAGCAGGAGCCGAATGGTCTGTGGGAAAAGCGGAGGTCGATTCGACAAGGATAGCAGTGAACACGTGTACAAACCCCGTGACCAATTTAACCGGATACCATGGGTCTCCACGCTTCGTTTTTTCAACTTCGATTTTAGGTCCGAGACAACCTGGTCCTGGAAGAATAATGTCAATCTTAGTCGCATCCCTTGATCTCGTTTTATTGTTTACGGAAGATGACACCGAGAAAATTCTCCAGGTGCTGTGTCTAAGAGATCGGGATACACTTAGATTAATTTACGGCCTATAAAATGCAGAAGCTTTAAAACGGAAAATGCGATTCCGAAGAAAAATTCTATCGATACGAACAAGGTGGATAAAAAGCATAAAGGGAAACACTTTTTTATGCTGAAGGGAAAGATAAGCTCAAACTTAAAGCTTTAAAATATAAGACGAAGGAGTGTATTTGCTAAAGGGGTCACGGCAGTAAAATATTTTAATATTTATCCAAGAAAACTTACTTATTTATCTCTTCTATATTCTTTCAAAACATATCTAGAGCGGATTATTAAAGTCGTTTCAAAAATGGTGCATGAAACTGTTTAAATTGACTTGTAGATTTGAAATTAAAAAAACAAAAAAATTAGCAGAGCGTGGTTTCGATCCACGGACCTCTGGGTTATGGGCCCAGCACGCTTCCACTGCGCCACTCTGCTATATTGAATTTAACAAATCGCGTGGCAAAGTGAACGTCCATTTTCTAGATCAATTTTCTAGGTTTATAGAATTATTAAGGTATAAATTTGTTGAGCAAACTTAACAAAAAACCACAATTACACAATTCGCAATCGCAAATATATAGGTATTAGTAAACTGGTATTTAAATTCGCAGCCTTTTAATAATATTTATATTTTTATAGCAATATATAGCAAGTTATAGCTGTTGTTTTCAATATTTTTCTTAATTCTCAGTCACGGCTTGGAAATTTATTTCTTCCTTAAAATAAATGGTACACGGAACTGATGCTTCCTTCAAATTGTAAGGAAGTCTTTCAAAACATATGGAAGACATCTTTCGCCTGCTATGTTGTTGAAGAGGCAAGAAGGAGTTATAAATGTGTTAAAGTTCATCGTTGTGTAAAAATGTGTGTATGGCATGACCTGTTTCTATTTTACGCTTAATCCCAGATTCATAAATGCTTTTATACTATATGAGGTAAGACAAGCTTCTTAATTAACGCTCACATCTTCGTTGACAACTAATGCAAAGAGAAATACCACGGGAAATGACTTTCGCCCTATTTTATAAAGTGCATAATCCAAAGCGGATGGAAAAGTTATTTTCAAAGCAAAAGCTTCGTCTCCACGATTTTATTTTTCTGTAATGTATTTGAACTTTACTAGAGAAATTCTCCCGCGTAACCAATTTAATTATTATTTATTCGCAACGTTTTCACGTATTGTGATTTACACTCAATCGAAATAAATTTGTCTTACATTGAATCTGACACTAAAAAAAGTGAGTGTAAAATAAAAGTGGAAAGAGTTTAAAATGCTTATGTCAGGATGTCGTAAAACTCGTTTAAATTCCATGGAGACTTAGATCAGATGCTCTTTTTGATGCTTCTTGTAACGAGGACAATATGATTTAGGTGTTTTTAATCAGAATCAATTGTTCCGAAAGATTAAACGGCCTACCGATGACTCACGAGCAAATTTCCCGGAGCTGCTGTAACGTTAATCAACGTCATATTGTACTATAATACTAAGCTCAATGCTCAGTGCTCTTCTGCACATGTTCGAGACCCCTTTACATGCAAATCTGGAATCCAGTGCCAAATCAAACGACGACACTGAATTAAAGATCAAGCTTTTATGACGACCAGCAGTAATAAGTCATCATTCTACAAACTACGAACTAAAGGGAAATTGTGCTGGCTTCAATCCAAAATTCCTAATGTGCCAGCTGTTATGGACCATATGGTAATACGACGAGAAATCTGTGCACCCACAATTCTCTGAAAATTTTTCTCGAGTCCAACTCTAGATCCAGAAGGGCCCTCGTAATTTCTCGGTTTGGGGAATAGTTTCTAGTTTCGGAGACAAATTTATGTGTCAGATGAATTAAGTATGTACTTAAATTTGGAGAACTTGTAACGTAATTTGTGATCGATGAATTCCAAGGACACTAAAACTTCTGCAGTCGGTGCAAATGACATATTTCAGAGAATTCTAAACTGCAATTTAAAAAACTAGCAAACAAACACGCACGCGATTATTTTTTTTTAGTTTGAACAAAACAATGTTTCAATTAATGTTTCAATGTTTCAATTAATTTAACTCTAAAACGTATGTTGTTCCCTGATGCAGTAATTTTCATAATTATCCATTAAATTTCAAATGTGTCATTCTTTCGCTAATTAATCATGTTCAATGAATAACTTACAATCAAATATTAATTAACATTTATTATGTTGGCCATTTAAATAGAAAAGGAATCTACTTCTATAATTTACATTATAATTCTAAATTCTAACCCATTATTATTTCAGTGAACATCAAGCTACTCTAATTCGGTGCATCGCTCATATAATTTTGACCAACTGAAATTGTCGAGGTAATTAGTCAAGCATATTTCCAAGCAAGCGCACAAAGCACTCGTCATTATTAATAAAATATTTTAGTTAATGACTGTTGGGGTCCGATCGCAACAAAACCAATTATTAAAGGATCAGCTAAACCAAACTAGTCAATATAATGAGTAAATATATACATTAAAGCCTTCTCTAAAAACAAATAATACCTATATTTTACAGCAATAATAAAATAAAACAATTGAAATTCTCAAAAATGGATAAATAATGAAAATCACTTTTTCTCAAAATTAAGCCCGACACAAAACATCTGCCTTTTCGTCGCGTATAATCTAACCACTTATGGGTATTTAATGGGTTTTTTGTGCGATAGTGATCTGGAAATTGGAAATGGATAAGTAGGGGTCGTTTAGATTTTTGAAAGAGATAGTATTGAGTGGAAAATATGAAGATAATGGAAGGTCCAAATTTGTTATATCACGTTTTTGGCTATACAGATAGGATGAATAATGAATATACAACAAAAGAACAAATGAAAAGTGCATTGAATAAGAAGAAGACAAATCTAATCCATACAATTTGTCAATTTTTAATTTCAAGGGATTAGATATTCAAATTTCAACAGAAGAATAATATATGATTAGAATTTGTAATTGATAAAGGAGAGATTTTTAAAGTTAAAAGGGGGACATTTCGGGGGTTGCAATGAGCCACATATTTAAGTCGCAGCTGATGCCAACCTTGACGAAAGAAAATCTGTCAGTCATTCAGCTGGGGCTGGGATGTGACTTAAGCTAAAGAAAACAAATAGAAAAGTGAAAGATAAAAATAATAAAAATAAAGATTTTACACCAAAGATGACATCTAACTCTAAAATCATTAACGTTTTATTATTAGCTGATTTTAAGGAATTTAAAGCTATTTCAAAAGATTTCAAGCTGTTTTAATGAATTTTAAAAGAATTTCAAATGAATGTAGTTTATTGAAAATAGAAATCTCGACTATAGGGCTTCCTCAGAATCCCACTTTAAATTATAGGGCTAAATAAGACATTAAATTTTAAAGACATGAACTTCTTGTGCAACTTCCTTTATGATTTTATTACCAAGTAGGCAAATTACGAGACCAGTACATATGTACTTGAAAAATGTTGTTGGCAAAGCTGGCCTGAAGGCACACATCGCCTGGGAACGTTTCAGGGGCACGGAATGGATGGGCACACTGACAAAGACAATTAGTCGAGTTAACTGATCGTGAATCTAGAAATACGGGTGGTGAAATGCATACATTTCGTCATGCAGATTGGCCATTGGTTACTCAGCCGAAGAGACTTCGATTTCCTTTCAAGACAAATTCCCTGTTGCAACTGAGTTATTGATCCCAACGAACAAGAATTCATTTCATCACTTAGGATGTTCAGAACGACTTCGGAATCCAATGAGCTGAATGTATTGAGACAGGGGCGTATACGAGGGGAAAAAACTCCCCCTTTCACCGAACGCAATCCACCACAAAATGATTCTCGTACTTCTATCCGCAAATTAATTTTTCCGGGTACGAATGTCTGAATTATACATCTCATTTTTTACCCAGAAAACATTGTTAAGAGGGAGGATCGTTTTTGCCTCGCATGTTTTACAACCCAATCTCACGTCTTTTTTATAATCTCTCATTTGTACTTTAATTTCCTGACCCTTATTTATAATGAAAACATGTTTATTGAAGATTATATGCAGATAAATTCACAGCGAAAGCTAACATGAAAGAAAAAAAAGAAGCATTTTAAACAGAGTGTATATAAAATAAAAAGTAATTTTACTTCATTAAAACTTATGTGAAAAGTAATAAAAACGGCGTCACGATTACACTCAGAAAAAAGTTTGTTTGAATCAAACAAACGTATCATTGATATAGGGTCAATCAAAAAATATCTTTGAATTAAACAAAATTTGTTTGATTCAAATAAATTGTCTTTAACTCGAAAAAATTGATTTCATCATATTAAAAAAAAGTTTCTTTGAATCAAACAAATTTTTGTTAATTCAAACAAATTTTGTTTAATTCAAAGATATTTTTTT
>CAJFCP010000101.1:1113001-1134640 GCA_904066005.1 Synergus itoensis | reverse complement strand
AGTTTGAAACCTTTTATTAAAAGTCATTCAAGAACTCCAATATTTTGGTACCCGTCCAAAACTCCTGGACTAATTCTACATTTTTTACAGGACATATTTTTTCCGTGTAGTGTAGTGCTTTTTTGGGATACATATAACACTGCCGATTGGTCCCACTTTTACAAATGAAAACAACGAATTTCATATCCTTTTTATTCGAAACTGGGAGCATTAAGCCAACGAGAGACATAAAGTCGAAATAAAATAGAGCAATCTGTACGAGAGAGCGATAAAAGCGTTCAGCCATCGCAAGTTGGTTGAGTTTTGATTTCATTGGCAATAATAGATAGGGGCATCCAGATAATCGGGGTGGTCCGTCGTTCAACTTTAGTTAATTATGACGTATGGCCCTTAGCAGACGTCTCTGATGGCCACAAGAAGTATGATTTAACACCGTGAAATTTCGATAATATTATTCGAGGCTATTCAAACTTGGACGAGAGGTAAGTGTGAGAGACTAGATTCTCGAACTAGAAGTCAGACTAGATTTAAACTTTTGACGAATGAGGGATGGAAAACCTTCATCCTCGCTTCATCCAGAAGCGCGGGTTAATTCTCGTTATCCTTTTTGTCGGTTATTTTTTTATGAGTATTTAGTCACGACTTTGAAATATTGATTCAGTAAGAATATGTCTCTGAAAAATTTAGTGGAAAATTAAATTCGAGGTGAGTTCCCTTGGGAACTTTAAAGAGAGTTTAGAATATTAATTTAAGAAAAGATTAATTCAAAGCTTCAATTTTTTATTCAACTAATAGATAAATGATAACGAAAGGCTACTATGCAAAGTATTTTTTGCAGAAATGTCATGGGGGTTTTTAATATCACTAGCAAACCAACACGCGCACGATTATTTTGTTTTTCTTTTTACAATCAAGTCATTTAAAAGCCAATCAGGTTTACAACACCATTTTTTTAAGATAGGATTTGGCTTGGTAAAGTCGATATTACTCTTGTTTGCTTTTTTATGATCGTAAATGTGTAATTACGTGCGTATCAACTGTAAACTGTGTACTTGTTTAGCAGAGTGTAAATGAGTGAATCTGAAATTCCAAACCAACCCTTCAAAAACTGAAATCAACCGAGGCAACCCTAAAACAAACTTCGTCCCTCCCTCCCTTGTTTTAATGAATAAATGGAAACATTCAACTGTTGATTTTCAAATATGATGAGTCAGCTCTTTCATTTGTGCATTATTATTTTAGAAGAAAGGATACAATGAAAATTAGAGAGAATACAACCTGTCGGAAATTTATAACTGATTGAGAATTTTACAATGTAGCATGGTAAATAGGTTTATTTAGACAATCAAAAATCGTTTAAGGAATGTTTCGACGTGTAAACCCTCTTGAAAGTAGTTGACATCTTGTTGACACGAATGCGGTAACAAGAGTTGGGTCTTTGAGTGTGCCGGGTGCCTGCCTGCTGCGTCGGTAAAACCAGAAACCCGGGAGGTCTCACAGGTGTCCAGTGAAGAAATTGAAAGTGTCGGAACACCCGATAACAAGTCCTCTACAAACAATTGTATCTCAAGATTCAAGACACCGACAGAGAACAGGAAGTTTTTTTCTAGCTCAAAAGAGTCGACTATCTCTGCTATCATTTCTAAAAATCGACAACGTTTTCCCTTTATCAAGTTATTATATTTATAATATACACATATAATTTATATAAGTGTAATATAATAATTTATATCATTTACTAATATAAAATATGTATTATATTTATATATTACTGGAGGGTTTCGTCTCCCTTGAGTCCTTAACTCTCTATTTAAGGTGAGTGACCTTTATAAATAGGCTTTTACCCTTATATGGAGTTGAAGATTGACTTCCAGGTTCCCATTTCTCTCTAGCAAAATAACTGCAGCGAGATTAGTGCTGACAATTTCTCCAATGGCAATATTGAGTTGTTCAGATTACTGAACTCTCACGACAGCTGTCATGGTGAAAATTGAACGAGGATGTCTGATTAAGGAATTAAGTCTTGATTAATTTGAAAATCTAAAGAGATCCATTCAAAATCGTCAAGATATGAGAAAATAGCGCTGGGATTAAATGTTCGTATAAAACTCCACTGCTCGAGAGAATTTGACATTTTATAAAGCATAGAAAAATGTGCGAAAATGAAACTCTTTCCATTCCGTTGGTAATTTAAATATAAAAATTTTAATTTGTATTCCTTTACAGTTTATTCTAATGTCTACAGTTTATATAAATAAATATTAAGAGATTTTAAGGGATATAAGAAAATTAAAATGATTTTAACGAATTTTATCAACTCCCGGACTCTTCCCGGATTGCTTTAAATTCCCACACAGTGAACACCCTGTACACGTCATGAGAAGAAAATATTTCAAAAATACCATACCGTTATTCTTAGAACTTTATAAAAACTGCAGTTAAGTCATAGGTAACTTTATCATATTTTCTCTGAAGTTTAAATACTGCATGCAATTTTCAGAATTTTCAGACCTGCAGCAAACAAGTCATTCCCATTTCCCAGCGTAATAACTTTTGAAAAACACATTCAATAGTTCTAAAGTTGGTTACACTTATTCTCCTTGCTAAGATTTAGTAATATTGCGAGTTCAGCTATTCATTTTTCTCTAGAATTAAGGAGGTAGACGTTTCTCCTGTTCCCAAATTACAACAAAGAACGTGTCCTCATAAATGCCTAATTATAATGAAACATTTTTATTAAAAATAGAAATCCCGACCAGAGCCTCATCAAACCCCCATTTGAAATAGAACTAAAATGGGTCAATTTCTGCATGGGATGTCCTGGATTCTCTTTCATGTAAGAAATTTTATTGAAGATTCTAAACTACCATCTACCATTGAACCTGATTCAATACTTTCCTTTCTTTCTATGCCAAGTTCGAAAGGAGACATCTAGTCAGAGAGTGATAAAGTATCAGCGATGCAAAAAAAAGAAAAAAAATTGGGTTGAAGAAATAAGAGCGAAGTGAAATATCTGACGTGTAGTTTCGAAGCTAGTCGTGCCGCGGGGGACCACCCGCACGCAATCGCGGTCTTTCTTCTCCCTTCTTTCATTTCTCTCCCCATCTCATCTCCTCATCTTACCATCCCCTGCTGCCCACTTCTTTTCTCGACTACTACGAACCGTAAACAGAAGAGCGAGCAGAAGAGGCACTTTAGATTCACGAGTCGACTGGACCCTCTTCCCTGACCAGCCTCTTTGCCTCCCCCACCCCTTTACCCATTCTTGTTCACAGAATCACAAGATCACAGGATCACAGGCATCGTTTCCCTACATTTTCTAGGTAGACTGGTAAGAGATAATTATTGAGGCAGTCGGATCCATCGGATCTGGCTTGCATGCCAGGGCTGATTGCTACGTCGCGTTTAACCTGATGTTAAGTATTGACCCCCGTTACATGAATTATTGATGACCACACCAAAAGTTGGGGGGAACGTTTCAGCTTCTGGCTAGTTTAGGAGACACTCAACTGCAAGCCGATGTAATTGAACCTTTTCCAGTAATTGAACCTAACATTCCGTGCTCAGCGAGATAGGCTACGTGAAACCAGGAATGAAGTCTATCCTAGCTCCAACTTGCACTCTAGGAAACTTGAATGAAAGTTTGAAAATATCCTCGGAGGGTGAAACACGTTTCTTTAAGTGACTTTGTGAAATTTAACACTTTAATTGATATTGAGGAATTAAAATTCAATGGAATAGATTTATTCTCAGACAATATGGACAAAAGATTCGCGTATTATTATTTCTGAAGGGTACGCAATATGTATGATTGTATGGGACTTTTACTTTCACACTATTTTCCCATTTAGTATCACAACAAAAATGGCTTGTAGGTAAACTTTTACCATTTTGATAGGGTATTATATATTATAATAAGGGTTGCAGAGATTTGTGGAAGAACTTGTCTATATCAATAATGAAATATTTTTTATTACCCTTGAAATACTTAACAAAATTCTTAAATAATTGATAATCTTGAAACTCATCCAGAACAGGACCGCATTAGAACTAGGAAAAGCTGGTTAGAACCCCATCAGAACCCCATTCCAAAGACTAAAATATAAATATTGTAGAATGAAACAAGAAAGAAATTTTACCTGAAGATTCTGAATAAAAAATGAAGAACAAAATAAGATCAAGTCTTTACCAGATGGGATAAAGCTATTTTCGCAAAAAGAAAAAGAGACAAACCCTCTCTTAAATCGAAATTAAATTTTCATATAAAATATCTTGGCCATGTATTGCTGGCCTTATCTAGCGTGGCTTATGGCTTTCACCATTCTATTCTTTCAAACCCTTCATTTGAGACCATCAGTATGGACCAGAATCAAATAACATTCATGGGGCTCGATACTGGAGGGCGTTATTGTTAAGAGTCTGTAATTCTTATGGGAATAAAAACTTTCCTTTCGTAAGTTCAACCCCAACGTTACTTACATGACTCAGATTCTACCTCTTTCAGCCAAGTCTCTATCATTTTTGCTCCATCAGCTTAGAACGAGGAAAACAAAGAAGATTTTTCCTAACTTTGATAAAACTTTCAGTCATCGTTAAAAGATATAATCCAACCCTCTAAGCACAATAAAAACACGCCTTTTATCTGAAATTTGAAAGCAAGACTACTGAAACCGCGACTGAAACATTATAAAACTATTTCTTTAAAAAATTATCCTACTAATTACTTTCCTAATCGACATTTTTTACTAATAGTAGTTATATTATATCGCATTCATCACAATTAAATTCACAATAGTCAGAACGAATTCCGCCGACTAAATAATTTCCGAATAATTTCAAGTTCGTGCAGAGGTTTTTAGTAGTATCAAAAAAGGCGATTTTAACCCATTGCATGTTTCGTAGGAGAGTCCAGAGAATAAGGACTAATTTTTGTAGAAAAAACTTTGAGAGTCTTCGTTGAAGAGAGAACGTCGAACAAAGCGTGAAATCGCGATGGCCCTCCACGTATAATCCAACTAATAGCCGTGAAATTAGTGAATAGACTATTCCTTACACTTCTCGAATGTACCACTCCGTTGAATTCTAACAAATGACGGATAATTTAATTTTACCACACACCGAAAAATCTCGATGCAAGGGGTGTGAGCAAGGTTCCGATTAATTGAGTTTTAATTACCAGTAAATGGAACTCAATTACTATAACCCTTCAAATGCATTCATTTTTCACCCTTCAACTCGATACATAATATAGCAAAACAACTTGTTTAATACATTAATTATTTCATTTTAAATAAGAAAGGAATAAAGTAAATTTACCGAAATTTAAATTCCCGAAAAACAAAAATTTTCGTGACTCAAAAGTATGATCAAAAGTAAATGATCGTATTTTTGTATTGCTTGTATTAAAAACTAGAAATTGAGTATTTTTATTTTTGTCAATTTGTGTCGGTATTTATTTTCGGTAATTTTAGCTAGTCCTAGATATAATTATAATCATCACTCGAAATATTTTTTCCACTATTTAATTAACAAAAAATAATGTTCAAGTTGAATAAATTAATAATTAATAAACTGAGACGAAAATTGATTAATTAATCCTTTCAATAAAAGCCATTTTCATATCATCAGTGTTGAGTTTATTCTGGGAATTAATAATAACGTTACGTTATTAATTTGTGATTGAGAACGATAAATTAATTACAGCGTGTTCCTTGTTAATTTACAATATAAGGGGATTTAAAAAAACGAATCCTGGGCGTTGCGTCCCTGAAACATCCTGTATATAGACTGTTGAAGATTGCAGGAGTGGCATGACTTTAGCAACGAGAAAAGACGAGAGCAGTCGTTATAGGTGCTCCGGGCTGGGACGCCATATTTTAATACGTACTTAAACGGCACACCCAGAAGATATTTATTTTGTTACCGAGAAAATTGATACCGTGGTTATCAGTCAGCCGTGAAGGGTCTCTCGGTGCACGTGACATGCTATGTTTTTAATTCGCCGATCCCTTATTCTCTCGAGAGGGTGCATCGATTTTCTTAAACACACCTTCACCATTGTGTCCGAAAGTTAAAAAAAATTGGGGCAATATTTTTACAGATAATACATTGCGATCTCTATTTTTTGTCTACCTAAATCAGGAATTTCAAAAAATTCAGAAGAGTTTAAGGATTTTCAAGAAATTTTACAGGATGTCTAAGAATTCAAGTGATTGAAAAAATTTGAAAATAATTCAAAAGATTTCAAAAGAGATTTAACAAAAATTGTGTCAAAATTATTTTGATTCATTATTCGGAAAATCTCTACTTGAAATCGTCAGAAATCGCTCGAAATTATAAGAGAATATTTTTGAAGTGTACTTTACTCATGCAGAGATGCAACTTCGTTCTTACATAGAACTTTTTATCAGAAATGAAAGTTTCATCTTTCAGATTAGAGCAACGAGAATCGCAGAGTCTGTAGTTATTAGAGTAGTTTTATCTCGATAGCAGAATGGCGTCTGAGACAATGCACTATTCTTTAGACAAATAAGAACACCTGCAGTTGAGATGAGTTAATATTAGAACAATAAGAATAGCTGCACTCATAAATTCCAGTTGTATAATTCTATAAAAGATTCGTCATATATTTAATTTTAGGAAATTGAAAGGTAAAAGCAATGTGGTTTCGATTCGGTAAAGTTAAATTTAGAAAAATAAAACTGACAATAGTTATAAAAAATTCTCAAAGTAATTGACATCCTCAAATATTGATGCTATCAAAATGGGAAGAATAAAAATTGGATCGGTCTGAAGTTTACAAAAACAGGATGGGGGACTGTTTTAAACTCGGTTTTAAATTTTAAATGTTTTATCTATGGATGGAAATACATTTAACGCTACTTGATACACAATCCATAAAAAACAAAATAACGAAATGGCAATAAACAATTTAGCACTAACATTGGGCCATATTAGATATAGTTATGTTAGAAATAATGTTAGTTTTGCTCTCGAGGAATCTTTAGTTGAAAGAAACCCCGCAACTATTCCTCTTAATCTGGCGCGCGCCGAAAAGGATCAGTAACATCCTAAGTCGATATCTTCCGAGCGTTTCCGAAGGTACAAGGCAGACTAACAAGATCGAGGACTTTAATTGTCGAAAATTAAACGAAGCACCTGCCCTTGCCTCCCTAACAAGGCATGTAATAACCCGGTTCGAGCATCTTCTCTCTTTATCCTCCCTTAGCCTCCCTCTACTTTCCACCATAAACTTGATTGTATGTTAGATTTATAAACGAGGGGCCATCCGAGAAAGAGACAGGTGCTTCCGTTGGCGGCCAAAGAGCGGCTGACTTGATACTAATTCCGCTTGATCTCGAAACGAGACGACCAGAAATTGAGACAGCGCATGAAAAGAGCGTGGAGAAAGTCGATTTTGTTTTAAAGTTTTAATTTAAATTTCAAGTTGGACGCTCACCAGTTGAATTCGCAAAGTTGCGCTTTTCTCTCTGCACCTTTTATCTATTGCAATAGACCAGCTATACAAAGGTTCACGTCTTACATTTAATTTTAATTAAATCAAATTACAGTGCCTTCAGCTCGATCAAATCGCCAAATCATGCCTTCAAGACCAACTTTTCAGAAGATTTAACTTGATGCGGATACAAGTTTCGAATTTCTTACTCAGGGTGTCTACTAAATTTTGCCTCGATAGAATATTATCATACAATTCATAGTGGGTTGCGATATGCGTAATTTGCTCCATTCTAATATTATAATTTATTTAAGAAATATATTTTTTTCATTTCTAGTAATTTTTAAGAATTTCAATTTTAATCAAGAAAAAAGTAGGGCGGGTAAACTCAAACTAATTTAGTATAAGAAATCACTAGATACACTGAGAAAACTGTTTGGTTCGGACAACAAAACGTTTGGTTGCTATAGAAGCAACAAAAATTGAAAAAGATTATTCAAGATTATAATCAAGCTCTGGAATTTTCATTTAGCATTTAGTACGACGACCCCCATCCGATAATAACCAAGGCAGCACTGCTTAACTTCGGTGATCGGATGAGAAGCCTTAAACTATTCTATGCGTCCAACCGGACGGATTTTCCTGGATATTTTTCAATTCATAGACACCCTCTTACACTAATTTCGAAGCTAAGAAAATTCGATAATTAAAAAAATTCTTATTGAACTTCTTCTAACTAAAAATGTCTAGTTTTTCTACAGAATTCCAATTACAAAATTCCCTGAGTTCTCTTTGTTGCTATTTTATTGGAAGTTTGTTTCCTCTTTTGTAATAAAAAACAAGCAATAAAATAAAACCAACTCGATATCTTTGGAAGCATAAGCATAAATCACGGAAGATGTTATATGTTATTATTTCAATACATTAAAGTAGCATTAGCACAATCTCTCATACACGAGAAAATTCCTGTCAAATTTACTCTATAATAGAATTTATTATTGAATTCCGGAAGATCCTTTTTCTCCCTGAGGCTCTGATCCAAATGTATTTTATGACTAGTAGCTTGGTAAAACAATTTCAGCGAAACGGACACCGGGATGTGCCGAGACATCCCCTGGGTTTCCAAATACCTCTCAGACGTCCACAAGACATCTCCAGAGCTAAAAGGACTCCAGTGGAAAAATGAAAGAAATCTTCCACTTGAATTTCAATTTTCAACAAAGAACAGCTGAAAATTGTACAAGTGAGAATCCTTTAGATTAGATCAAATTATTCATTTAACATAACACCATAGAATTCAAATCCATTGTCATATCACTTCTCAAGTTAAAAATGTCTACAAACACATGTTGAAGAAGCCTTTACAAAACAAATAAAGAAAACAACTAACTCTATGGGGCATTCAAAATTCTAATGTTATAGCCAATAAATAATCTGCATAATTGATTTTGCCTCAATAAAACTGAGAATGTAAAAAAAAAAACAGTTTAGAAAATTGGATTGCCAAGGAACGATTTTTAAAGAATTCAATTACCAACCTGGTTCTTTACTGCAGGTATTTTATTATACCATAGGGCCTTGCGACCGAATGTTGACCGTGAAAAAAATAAAATTACATTTGGGTAATAGTGGAACCCGCGGCGGTTTGGTTTTTTGTTGTTATTTAGCGGCCCAGCTGCTATATGGGACTGATTCACAAAGCTATAATTTCCTTATAACGACTAAAAGGAGAGCCTAGTAGGTTTTGACAGTGGGAACTACTAGCCAAATTTTAATGAAGGCTTATGGTCGTAAACTTCCCCATAGAAAGCCTCGTCATTTTTACCTCAAGAGGCATTCAACTCCTGGCCACTTGCCAGCGATCATTCCTATTACGAGAAAAGTACCTACTCTTTTGTTGCCTTACCTTCTATCATCAAGCTCGTGCCCTAACAAGAGCTCTTCAGAGTTTCTATCAATTTTTAAGTTACTTGTTCCCACTACATTTACAGTCTTCACAAGTTCTTATATCTGAGAACAAGCACTGACAAATATATTATTATGGAAACAGAAACTTTATGCAAATTATTCCACTTTTACTGCGAGTCTTTGATTCTTTTCAAAATATTTAAAATTTTTTAAAAGCTTTCTTTTGTTATTTGAGTTTTTTCAGTGTTCAAACTAAATTTTCCAAGGAGCTATAAATTTGGTCTTGAGTATTATATATATGTAATACATATATATAATATATATAATATAATATATATAATATAATATAATATAATATAATATAATATAATATAATATATATAATATAACATATATATATAATATAATATATATATATAATAAATAATCGAGCAGAATGTGGCTGCATAAATATTTCTTCAGTTCAAAGAAATATCTCTTTGTGTCTAAGAAACGTAATGATGAAAGCAAAGAAATATTTATTTGATGCTGTAAAATTGTTAAATTTAAAAAGCATAGTTTTTGATTCAAAGTTTCGATAACATCGAAGTAAAGAAATATTTCTTTGTGTACAAAAATTAGACTCAACAAAATTAGGTTCTTCCTCTCAAAGGAATCAATTCCTTGACTTTAATAATCACATACTCCGAAATTAGGAAATGTTTCTTTGTATCAAAGAAATGGACCCCAAAAAAATTATTTCTTTGACTCAATGGACGATTTTTTTTACTCTAAACAAAATTCAATAAAATCACGTAAATAATTCCTTTGACTGAAAGCAATGGAGCCAAAGAAATGCATTTCTTTGGATCCAAAAAATTTTTTTCTCAGTGATATAAAACAAATTTTTATGTTAAGAGTAAAAAGTACTATAATTTAGAGATTAGAGTTGCGTGTTGAAACCCAGAAAAGTATGTATATTTGTATACGTAATATCTGCGATGGCTGATTGAAAATCTCTATCATTATCTAGATAAACTAACTCTTTCATTTGCTGGCTTTCATATTTCTCGTGTAATTTCAGTATAGGAATTATTAGAAAGTTTAGTAAAACATTAATGTGTTCTATGGTTGGAGCTAATGGGGCAGAAGTCTCCAACCACTAACCACAGTACCTTTCGGAAACCTTGAAGACAAATTCTGATGCTTCGCAGCTGCACATGTTTTCATAAGGAACTTTCTCAAACTTGGGGAAACTTTCAAGCAAAGATCACTTCAAAATTTGTAGGAAAAGAAAACACTCTAATTGCTCTTCTGTTCCGGTACAAAAGTATAAAAAGAATACCTTCATAAGGGATATTTTTATGTTGAGTAAACACACCTTTGCCTCCATACGTCCGCCCCTAAGTCAACAGCGATAAAAAGGACTCTGAAAGATTTGTTAGGTTCAGAGTAGATCCTCTACACATTTAGATTTTTAAAAGTCTAAAAAGTCTTTTAAAAGAACTAGAATTTTCCAAGTTTTTTGATATCATTTTCTGGAAAGTTCCAAGACTGCATTTATTACGAGAAGCACCAAAAATCGAGCCAAAAATCTTTTCCCGAGTTCAGATCAAGTCGAGACCGTTATCTCTCAAAGTTACGAATTCCAAACTACATTAGTGGATTACTGCTTTATTAAAATCTTCATTTCAAGATTGGCAGAAAATAAAAAAGTTAAAAACTGAAAGAATCAGCAGAGATGATGGGAAAGTACGAGAAAGTTGTGCCTTGTAAACTTTTGATCCCGACCGTGAGTCAACCTCAAAGTCGGCGTGGAAAACGATGTAGTGGTCGGGTTGGAATAACGTGGATTAAATTTACTCGGCATAACCGTGGTTTCTGCGCGAGGTCCTTCGGCATCGTTTCGAAACGCTTCCAGGTTCGTCCGGGTCCAACTAGCAGTGTGATCCCAGCGTTGAGATCATAAACGAAGGGAGAATGGCTCCCATGCTCGTGTAATCTGGCCTTCGAGTAATTGTATGTTATACGTTGCAGAGCGAGCGAGAGTTGGCGAAAAATCACGGCTCCTTCGGCCGTCGAGGCCCCCACTGACCCCCCTTGAGGGCCCCCCTCGTACTCCAATGTACTTCAACGAGCCAAGGGCCCGTGCCCAAGCTAAGATGAGAACCGAGAACTTCGAAGCAGATCATGGAGAGCCAGGCCAACAAGAGGAAAGTGAAGGAAACAAGAAGATACAAAAAAAAGGGAGAAAAGAAGATAAAGATAAGAAAAATGAATAAGGAAAAGAGTCAGGAATTTATGTGGGAAATAAGGAGAGAACGATGGAAAAAGATGAGAAATAAATTATTATGAAGAAGAAAAGAAAATGGTAATACATACCATTTTTTTTTAATTTCATGGACTCATTTTGAAGATAATATCTATACAAAATTTGTCAGACTTATTAAAATAATTGTACAATTATTTCTCTTCATTTTCCAAGGGACTGTTTGGATTTAAAAAATATGAAAAGTTTAACACATTCTGATCATTGGGGAAATAATAATAAAAATCATGTGAATCAAATCTTAGAATTCTTAAAAAAAACTCTTAAATCGTCAAATCCCTTCAAATTTGCTAGTGTAGATAATTTAAGAGAACTTAAACGATCATCGAAAAATCGGTATCTAGTGATATAAACAATTAAATAAAAAAAAACTAGCTGTGAATCCGATCTCGGGTGTTCCATTTAACTATATTTAAATTTTTTGTGCTCATTTTTTGAGCACTTTGCTTCCTCATAGAGGAAGCATTAACGATTTTCTTAAATATTAAAATATATATATAATTCTTTTTTCTCGAAAGAGAGAATCTTTCGACCTCATCATTCATAGATTCCGTGCGTCGAGACGAATCGATTGACCTGTAGGATTAGTGTTTTTATTTGAACTAATATATGAAAAATTAAAAATTTTCAAAATTACAAATAAAAGCATAACTTCCTTAATATTCAATAAAATTCATTAATAATACAGGTCAATCGATTCGCTTCGACGAAAGGAATCTTTCTTTTCTTTACATAAGCTTTGAATTTTTATTATTTGAGAAGTTATAGTCGAAAAATCAATTTTACAAAAATTCAAAATCTACATAAAAATTTTAAAATTCAATATTTTGAAAAATCCTTTGGCACGTTTTGAGATATTGGTGGTGCCAATATACCCTACAAATATTTCATCAATTTATCTACAACTGTCTTTAAGTTAATAGGGCGACAAAAAATGGAGACATCCATACACACATACACACATACATACATACATCCGGACAATTGATTAGAATGTTGTATTAGACATTTATCACGTGAGGAAAATTTAATTAAACCATTTTAAAAATATTGGAAAATGTAACGATTACAAAGCTTTCTCTATGAGGAAGCAAAAAGAGAAAAATAGCACAAGAAGAAATTTCTGCTATGCGCAAATGAAAGATGAAAAGGAAAGAGTTGTCATGAAAAGTAAATCTAACGTGTCTTTGAATTAAAAATAAAGTTGATAACAGAGTATGGGGGAATTTATTATTCAGTGTGGGAGAGTAGCTAGACAAAAGGCGTGATCTGGCTGAAAGGAGTAGAATTGGGATTGTGAAATGGTTATATACATAGATATAAAGTATAGGGGTGATTTGGCAAAGTTAAAGTTATCTGGTCGACTTTTGATGGTTTGATCGCGGATAGAAGTACTGTGTATATAGGCATTGGTAGCTCTCGGGTCGAAGGCACGCACGGTGGTCTCGCGGTGTGGTCTGCAGGTCGAGAGGACTCCGCTGATAGCATTCTCACACACTCTCCATTCTTTTCTCTCCTTGTCCATCGTTCAACTTCTCTTCTCCCTTTCTCCCTTTCACTCTTTCTCCATCCTCTCTCATCTTCCTCATCTTCTCAACTACACGGAAAGAAATTTTGTACAGCAGCGACACTTATGGTAGTACGGCAACGCGACCGAGGTGTGAAAGCGACAGCGACGCCAATTTTGGCAACGCGTCGGTCTCTTAAACTTAGTACAACGTTGCTCTCTAGTATTTGGGCACGCGTGACGCGTGAGGTCCGTTGCTGCTTCAAAAATCTAAGACAACAGTTACACCAAATAGGGACAGCAGCGTTCCCTAACTGGGAGAACAATCGTAATAAACAGAGGGCGCACTGCAGCACTACAGTTTTGCGCATCAGACGTACCTATAAGTGTCGCTGCTGTACAAAATTTCTTTCAGTGTACCTTCCGATATTCGCTGCGAGTAACAGCGAAATCGCGTCACCCCTCTCTCCTCTCTCGTCTTTCCCATCAACATGACCAAAGTACACTTCCAATCTTTCCAATACTGGTAGTCGATATCGAAACGCACTCTTTATCTCCCAGAAATGCAATTTTCCTAACTATCTTTCTATACGAATATTTTACCTTTCTTGTTCCTGTTTCGCTCAATTTCTGCCTTTCTTATGCATGCATTTATGCGTTCTTTCTTTACATTTTATATTTTTTCGTTCACTCCAGCTTTTTCATCACTTTTTTTCAGTCTATTTTTCCTAGTTTTATTTGACCTCCTTAATTTGTCCCCTCTTAGTTTGCTTAACACCTAGAAGCTGTTAGTGCTCTCAGCAAGCTGCAAAAAAATGACTGACAAGAGTCACACTGATTTTTTCATAAGTAAGAAGAAAAGAAAAATATTTTCACTAGCTTCCAATATCTGTTGAGTAGGCTCTTTGCGAGCTCTTTGACCAGATGTTACCTGCCGGAAGTCTTTACGTAACTGACCTTGTCAGGGCGGCTCGTTAGGAGTTTCCAGGGCCAGATTTAATTCTTTGGTGAAAGTAGCTATTAGATATCTTTTAAAAGGGACCTCTGTTCCATATTAAATAATTTTGGTTTTTGTAATTCCATGTTATCTAATGCCTTCTCATCTCGTTTTTCAACATCGTCAAGTGGATATCAACCATCTGATGGAGCATATGTTCTCAAATAATATATTTCTGGATTCTTTGTTCAAGCCATGAGCTTACGTAAAATTTTCATTTTCAAATTAAAAAGAATTTATAATTGAGTTATTTCAAATTGACACAATAGCAACCTTATATTCTATTTGTACAATGTTAATTGCAAACCCGACGTTTCTCCGGTGCTGTAGGGCGCGCGTATAATAATACTAGGTACATAGTTAATTAATATAAACTAAACAAAAACATGAGTTTTTTTTTTTTTTTAAAGTGGTGTAATGAAATGTATAGTGAAATGATTATAATTGCCACTATTTTATAAATTTAAAAATAGAAAACCTAGAAACCTTTTAAAACCTCTTAAAAGTTCACGAAAACATTCGAAATCCTTTTAAATTCCTAGAAACCTCTTGAAGCCTCTCTAAAAAATTAGTGTAACGAAATGTCTCAAAAAAAACTCTTATACCTTATTTTTGCAAACTTGATTGGTTTTTGAATGACTTGAAGTTGTAGGAAAGAAAAAAAAATAATCGGAACTAGTACACCTATTATAAAAATTATCCAGAAAGGATGACATACATATTTTGATTACTGCGCAAGAATGTATAAAAAATTTAAAGTTAGGGAAAATCGTTACAAAAGCACATTGTTTTGCGGCGCTACTTTCTCTTCAGACAAATGAGCACCGCATGCAGAAGCAGCAACAATGCTCATTTCTCTGCTTTGAACATATAGCACTATGGGCAATGTATTCTCAAAGTGATTTTCTTTTTTCCACGCTTTTTGTCTTTTTCTCTTTATAAATCTCAACGTTCCACTGCCCTTTTCATATTTTTCTAAAAAGATATCTATATTATATACGTATGTATTTATAGTATATTAATAAATTGTGATATTATTTCAAAAATGTTCAGATTATTGTATGTATAGTCCTATAGCGTTTTTGGTATGTGTTAGAATCCTGCTCGAGCAGAGATAAGTACCCTTCTAAGTTCTGAGATATTCCAATAACTTGAAGTTCTATTCTGTTCTGATTTCTGGAACTATGCTCAAAATTATTCGCCAACTCATAAGCTTGTTTCGAAATTCTGATCGTTTATGAAATAGAATGTGGTTTTCTGATTATAAAATACCTAAGGTTAGCCAGGGGCGTTTTAAGTTTTCACCTATAAAATTTCTCTTTCATTTGACTAAAAATAATTAAATCAAAAGCCAACAAGGAATCAACTTTAATCCCTTTTGCATAACATATATCCGTACAAATGCACAAAACGTCAACTGTCTCGAAATTTCAGAATTTAAGTAGAAACAATACGAAACTGAAGCCGTATTATATTTTCTCGAAACCATACACCAAAGCTATCAAAGCGATTATATCTGACATGTACCCTTTTCTCTCCATTTTAGATTCCATCAGCACTTTTCATTTACCGAGAAAATGAAGCAAAAAATAGAACATTTTACTTGAAAAGCCAGAAAATGTTGAATGATAATATTATTACTGTTTTACAAAGGACGAAACAAATGCGCCAAACGCAGAAGTTCATTTTAAATTGCCTCATCCTGTACGTGTTCACCTCTATTTATACAAGATGATTGTTTTGCTTTTAATGTCGGAGAGTAAATCCTAAGGAAAACGTGCTCAAGGGTCAAAATTGCCTCTCCCAAGTGTTTCTGCCTATTTAAAATTAAAAGAAACAAATAATAAAATACTATTCAGTCCCATTAGTGTCTACAGCATCTTAAAAAATTAAAATAGGCGCAACTTCAATGTTTGTTCTAGCGATTGCAAAGATTCATCTTTTCCCGAGTCTTTTTCTCATATATAATTTTTAGAATAGAATAGCCATTTCAAATAATTCTTGCATACTAAAAGCTGATATTTCCTGCGCACATATCAGAGGGTAAGAATTTAGAAACTTTTCCTCATCAGCATATTCACTTTACTCGTATAAAACTAGCAGTCAGCAAACCATTTGTGTGGATTCAACTGTAATTTTTCTCTGGCAAACGATTTTTTGCAATTCATGCACATCAATATTGATTTCGTAATCCTAACGTTTTCCTCAAGATGAATATTGAATGTCGGCGTTTATGCAATATTCAAAGTACGCCTGAGTAAATTAAAACATCGAAAATATCGAGCGAGAGTGCTTCGATAAATCACTCCACCCCTATTCGATCGTGCTGCCTATACCAAGACGTTTTCCTCCCTAACCCTAGTTTGACTTAACGGATATCTATGCGATATCCTCAGACCCCTCTCAAACAGCGAGGATTGAAAGTCGAAATCTATTTTGATCCTGTCTGTCTTCAGTCCTCGTACGTGATCATGAAATCATTTCTCAGCAAAGTGTATCGAATTCGAGGAATTTAAGATGAAAGTAGAGTATGTGAGATGCCTGACACTGAGCCCTGCTTCCTTTTGTGCACACAGGAAGAATGATGTCCGTGAAATCTATTCATAAGGGGAATGGCCCTTTTTGGACTGGGTTAAAAATTTGAAACTGAGGTTTGTTGTAATGGAATCCACTCTGGGGACATTATTTAAATGCGGGCTTCTCAGTTTAAGTACCATTCACTTTTCAGAAGGTACACAATGTAACTTTCGAAATTTAAATTAGTTCAAATGAACTGACGAATAATAGCTGAAGAAATATTGTAGGGTAGATTAGGACCTAAGGGTCTAAAATGTGGGAAATTAGAATTACTGTTCAGTAGAAAATTTTAACTGACGTGCCATTAATGAAGAAAATTGATAGAAATCTCTCCCGATATTGCTAATTATCGAGTTGCCTTTTCTTCTTCGCAGTGTCGACCTTAGCTTATTGGTCCCTATTGAAAAAAATGACGTCACAAAAAGACGTCTTTAAATGACGTCTTCAAATGACGTCATTTAAAGACGTCATTGGCTATGTCATAAATTGGAACATAAAATGACGTCTTTTAAAAACTTTTTGTATCATCGGCAAAATGAAATTACGTCATTTTTTCCAGCAAAATAACGTCATTTCCCTATTGAAAAAATGACGTTATTTGTATGACGTTATTTGACGTTATTTGACGTTATTTGACGTTATTTGACGTTATTGTATTTGTTATTTGTATTTGTTATTTGACGTTATTTGTATGACGTTATTTGTATGACGTTATTTGACGTTATTTGTATTTTAAACCTTTGTGAATATTTCAAATGACGTTATTTTGTTGGAAAAAAATGACGTAACTTCATTTTGCCGATGATAAAAACAGTTCAAAAAAGACGTCATTTTATGTTCCAATTTATGACATAGCCAATGACGTCTTTAAATGACGTCATTTGAAGACGTCATTTAAAGACGTCTTTTTGTGACGTCATTTTTTTCAACAGGGGTGCCCTCGGGCAAAATCTTATGTATGACGCCCTCTTCAAAATATTCAAAATTTTAAGAAAAACTCAAAAAATGTTGAAAAAAATTAAATACTTCAAAGGGATTCCCTTGGCAGTGTTTCTTCGAAAATGTATTTGACCTTTATGCACCTTTTTCTACTCTTATTTGAATATATTGTGAACAATTTATTGTTAAACCTACTAAATTGAATGGTGCATAATATAATATAGATATTAGAAATACGTGCATAATTATTCACATGCAAATTGTTGGCAGAAGATGTAAATTCTCTTGAAGCTTATATAGTCCAGCAAAACTGCATTTGGTGACATTAGGGTACTTGAGGAAATATGTATAGTGAATAGCGAAATACCACTTATACCATGAGTCACATACACGGTATGCGAATTACCGCAAACTACGTGACATCGATTAGTCGCTAGTCTCCGATAAACCGACAACTGCGGTTGGACGAATAATGGTCCTGAATATTGTCTCTCTAACTTAAACGTCACGCAACGCATAACATTAAATTCGCCTAAGCAACCTGTCCTTTTTTGGACGTTATATATGCGATCAACTCGATACGTGTCCTCCGCCCGATGGTATTTTCAATTCAGATACAGAGGAAGTGAATCGTAAAATCAATCAGTGACAACGTTCTGTTTTTATTTTGCTTTTAAAATAGAAATTGATACTTTTAAATCTGGAAAATCTGTTGAATATGAATTTTATAGATTGAAGCTTCTATCCTAACAATTTTTTGGGGATGGTACAAAGCTTTTTGTTTTATTAAAGCCCGTACAGAAATTGCCTTATTTAAGGGCATGTGGTAATTACCATATGAGCCAATTTAAATAACACCGTTTTTTTCCCACAATTTTTACTTTTTCAAAGAATAATAGTACATATAGACGTCTATGTTCACGTTCTTTACGTCTATGCACTATTATTTTTTTTTTCAAAAAATTGGGAGAAAAAACCGGGTTATCTAAACACCTTTTTTACTAAAATCATTATTAAACTACATTTCATGATTATACTTTTTTAAGAATTTTTAATAACCAGTTTTCCAGGTCAGGACCACATTAGAACTAGAAAAAACTGGCCAGGACCCCATCAGAACCCCATCAAAATTTTTGCACGGGGGAAGGAAGGCACGTGAACTTTTAACCCATCGAAGAATGGATCGAAATAAAAAATGACACTGATTATGCCGATGGCACACGTTTCCAATTTCCTATAAGTCTTATCGAATCGATTTTCGATTTCTCAATAAATATACATAGACTGTAAACATTATGAAAATCGAAGCGGGAATAGCATATTTACACCGGAAATAAGGACAGAAAAGAAACATATATTAGTATGCCCAGTGGGTATGAGCAGGACAAGTCAGGATTGGCGATTTCGTTGCAAATATTGTATACGATCGGCGTTTCAATAGCATATATATAATCGACAATTCTCAGCACGAACGATAAGAGGCGCTTTTCTACGAAAATAGCGATTCGTCAGAGCCAAGAAGAAGTGGCTATTATTCCCGAGTTGCCAGAATTGGAAGCTTATATGCTTCGCACGCAGAAATGCGTGCGCATACATCATCAGTCAATTTTTTAAAGCCAAAAACAGTTTCTTTCACGAATTGTAAATTGATTAGCGTGACCTGTGATCCAAATGGTTAGCACACAGAGTTGAAACGATCCACATTTCCACGTTTCTCACGTACTTTTTATTCCCCAGGTCTTTAATTCTAATAAAAAAAGCGTACCCGTTTCGGAAGTTTATTTACAAATTATACCCCTTTAATAAATGTTTCAGTAGATTGATATTGAACACGGACTGCTGTAATGAAACTAAAGAAAACGTGATGTAAAGAAATAGATTATTTTCACTGAATTCAGTGCTTCTATTGTGCGCATAAATTTCCCTAAATCATAAAAGCAAATAGTAAAATCTGATGCAGCTTTACTAAATATTGAAATGTCTTTCCATTTCTACTTTTAGTTTCAACTTTTTATCTTTATTGTTCAATTTAGCTAGAGAAATTTTACGGTAGGATTCAACACACGAAGACATTTTTATTTTCGTTAAAGTATGGACGAGCTGGGAGAAAATAAAAGTATTGTTAAATAGGTCGTGAAAAGTGGAGAAAATTGCTAGTAAGTATAAAAAATTGCCTGAGCGTACTGAAAGTTATGGAGTTACGGCAAAGTGTCGGATTTTAAATTGACCGAGAATTTATAAGATCGCTCAGAGTGACATTATCGTCCAATATCAGAAGCTTGGGTAAGTCGATAGCGTCAGCAAAAGTGAAGAGATCTCTCTTATATAAAATATTCTCTTTCTTTTACACCGTGATTAAACTTTCAATCGTTCGCAAATAATTTTCTTGGGGAGACTCAAGACTCAGAATTAAGGGATGTCATGCAGTGACTTACGTTCTGTGCACAACTTTTGCTGAGGGAAGAAGAGATCGAGAGGACCAAAAGGAAGAAAAAATAAACTTATGCCTAGCTTTATAAATTAAGTTTTGGCTACCCTTCAAAAGTCTATTTTGTATTTTAAAAATATGGGTAGTTTAGAAAGGATTCTTTGCCAAAATTGTATACATTTGGTGCAGTTTGAAATCAAAGTAGACTGAAAATCGAAGACATTTTGGCAATCGTGCATAATCAATACTTTTTTACGTTTGCATTTCAACATGCACTGATTTTCAGTTTAATATCTCGAATTTAGAAAATTTTGAGATTGCCTTTCATAAAATATATGAGACACATAAATCATGAAATATATGCTGCTTAAATACTTGAAAACATTTTACTGGAATCTCCTTTATGTATAGCTAAGGCCGCAATTATACCAATAAGTTAAGTTACAGTTACCAATGCAGGAGTTTAAAATGTTATAAAAACCATTTACTACGAAACTATACGAAATTTACACAGGGCGTCTATACTATAAATTTTGCCCACAAAGTTGAAGGGATTTTGAAAAAAAAAATTGCAATACCATTTTTAATGGATAAAAGCAGAACCATTGGTCAAAAATTCAGAACCACCCTGTTAAAGAAGAACTAAATTAATTATCCAAACATTCAACACCTGAAGATTTAAGAACTTAATGAGCTTTTTTGGGATGAGACTGAGAAACCTTTTATGAACATTCGTTCTTTACTAAGGCTCTTAAAAGTCTTAAAAACGTCATAAACATAAAGCTCAGTATGTTAAGTCATATATTTTTTGGAGTGAGGTGAGCTTAATGAAGTACTAAACCGAAGTTTGTATCAGTGCTAATCCCGACGGTAGGTGGTCTCATTTAAAGGTGGCAGTGGTGCGCTCAAAGAGAGTCAATAAAAAGAAAAGAAGTAAAGGTAGAGCACGCCAAATTGTGCCTGGCACTAAAGAGCTCAGCTCAGCTCGTAACAGGAACCTCTCGTTCAATCGCGCATTAACTATCTCACCTCCGAGGAAATAATTATAAAAGTTTGCGGATCGCCACTTAACCTCAAGGGCGTATCGCGACAACCAGTCGTGGTCGTCGGTTGCTGGTCGCTACATCTTTGCGATGCGACTCTCCACTTATTATAGCCATGTACACTGTACAGTGCAGACCTGTAGAGTGTCGAGTGCAAAAACTATGCAGCAAGTGCATGTATAATATATATATATATATATATATATATATATATATATCCTATCTTAAAAAAGTGTTGTCACGATATATCTCGAAAATCTCGCATACATTGTTGTTGCAAACCTGATTGGCTTTTGAATGACTTGAAGTTGAAAGAAGAATCCTATTTTAAAAAATGGTTTCACGAAATGTCTCGGAAATCTCGCATACATTGTTGCTGCAAACCTGATTGGCTTTTGAATGACTTGAAATTGTAACAAAAAAAAAAAGAAAAAAAAAAAATAGCGTACATGTTTATTTGCTGGTCTTTTAAAACT
>CAJFCP010000101.1:1096670-1112601 GCA_904066005.1 Synergus itoensis | reverse complement strand
TAAAATCCATTAAAATTTCATGAAATCCTTAAAAATCCACAAAATCTTTTAAAAATCAGAAATAGTTCTTGAAATCCCTAAAAATTTGACGATAACTTTTAAAATTCTTTTAAATTCTATGAAATCTCTTGATTCATAAAAATTTTTTGAAATCCCTCTGTAAAATTACCGAACAAACTTTAAAATCCTTGAAAATCCATATAGTATTTTGAAAGTTAAAAAAATCTCTTGAAGTTCATTAAAACTCGTGAATATCTCTTAAAATTCATAGAAATTTTTGGAAATTCCTTAAAATTCTACGATAATATTCCCTTTATATTCATTAAAATTTATTCATTAAAATTATTAGAAATTTCATCAAAATTATTTCACAAAATCCTTTATAAATCATGAAAATCCCTTAAATTCTCTTAAAATCATTTAAAAATAGTCAAAATTCCTTAAAACTCTAGAAACTGTTTGAAATCTCTTAAAATTTCACACAAAACCTTCCAAATCCCTTAAAATTCGTTGAAATATCTTCAAATTTCTTCAAATTTTACAACAGTCAAAATCCATTAAAATCCTTAAAAATTTTTTTTTAAATCTTAATATTGCACGAATTTCTTTAAAATTCCACGAAATATTCTTAAATCCCTTAAAATTCTACAAAATAATTTATAAATTCTAAAATTCTTTTGAATTTATTGAAAATTACTTTAAAATCGTCAAAATCCCTTAAAATTCTTAGAAACCTTTTGAAATTCCTCTCTAAAAAAATGGTGTCACAAAATGTCTTGAAAATCTGGGATACTTGAAGTTGTAAGAAGGAATACAAAACAATCGCGCGATTAGCGCGCGTGTTGATTTACTAGTATATGTATATATATATATATATCCTTTTAACATTGCTCAAAAACATTTAAAATCAAAATTTGTAACCGAAATATCCAAGAGCACCTGAAAAATGTATATATATTTTGTATAATGCATTCGTATAGGTATACGTACGTATTGTACCTGTATAGGTATATTGTGTACAGAAAATGGTACAAGTAAAGGATGATAAGCTCTGCTATATCAAGGCCTTCGCGTTCGGCAACTCCATAAAGCGATAAATCGTGCTAACCTCGTAGCCCGCAGTTTAATGCAGAGATCACAACGTGCTACGACGCCACGAGGAGTGAAGATGAAGAGCCGCGAACGGGGGATGCTACAAAAATGTGGCGAGTAGACGAGACTTTTCGGTCGGGTCGTTCAACCAGTCACGAGCGTGCTTCACGCAATACTTGGCTAAAGTTTTTTACGTGGGAAGGGTCACGATAAAAAAGCTGACCCTTTTAAACATTGATTGATCGAATGGGGTCTCCAACTAACTCCGTTAGGATTTCTTAATAAAAAACGAACGACCTCAACGTTAGCCTCAAACGCCTCTCCTAATCTCTGATGTTCTGTTTTTTAGTTTACTTAGTTATTACAAATTAGTATACATTACGATAGGGAACCACCTAACTTCTGTCATCTTTAGATAACTTGAAAGTTTTACCGTTTTTAGACTGTACACAAACATTTTAAAGTGTGCTGTGAAATAATAGGGAAGTTAAATAGGTTCCTAATAATACACATGTAGAAATTATCCCGTTTAGCCTTGTTTCGATAAAATTGCTACCTTTTTTTTAAAACAAGACTTTTTTTCAGAAAATTAACTAGTCAAGTAATCAATTGAAAATAATAAATTCAGAATAGTTTTTTTTAAATCTTGATGGGGTATTTACCAGTTTTCCCTACGTTTTGATCATGCTCTCTCAATCTGAATTAGTAAAAGCTATAATAATGATATAGTTACCTTTACTATAAATGAGTTAGAACTTTTTGAAATCTAATTAAAGTGTGGACACTTCATTTTCAATGAAATCCTTTAAATTTCCTAAAAATTCTTTAGTCTCTTAAAATTTCATGAAATCTTTTAAAAAAATGATTTAAAAATTTCATAAAATATCAGGAAATCTAAAATCCTTCGAGATTTTCTCAACTCTGTTTAATAAACTACAGAATCTATATATGTAATATGACGATGAAAAATACAGTTATCATAAATGCCAAACTGAGATAGTTATTAATAAAAAGTCACACTATTTCATTAACCTATTACTATTTCAGACTAAGAGAGTAAAAAATTGATTGGTTGTAAACAATATGTACTTAATTTCAATCGTACATGAAAGTAATGATTGGTATAATGGTATGTTCTCAAATGACGAGAGTGGAAAAACTAAAAAGGCTATATTACTCACGTTAAATGTGTAGAGGAAATTACGCATCTGTTGACTCACCTGTAACACAAAAAGAAGAAATGGAATAAATTATGAATTTAGAGGAACCTTTTTCAACGTTATACCATAAACGAGGTCATTTATCTTTACCGAAGCATTTATTTAAAATGTAAAGTCTAATTTCGTTCTCTCTAAAGACTTACATATATAACAAACAGTCTTAAGAGTTTGTTCAATTTACATCATTTTGTATGCACTTCAGTCTTTAGTACAAAATGTATAATGAAGTAGAAGATGATTTAAACCTTGTGTATTGTTAATTAAATATTAAACATACATGTTAGCCAGATTTCCAATTTAAATGAAAAGTATCATTTATAAGAAATTTACTATTAATTATCATCATCAGAAACAGCCCCATGAATAGCATTTTTCCCTATACTTCCCGAAAGATCCCTATCTGCTATTTTCTTTTTTTCCCCTAACAAAGAAAAGGTAAATCTAATTTTCATTAGCACCTTATTAAATACAGATGTCTTGGCATATATTTAAAATGAAGACAACTATGTAATCTGAAATTTGGCGTGTTGGTAAACGCATGTGGTTTTCTCGAAAGGCCGAAAATCGACGAATGGCTTCGTGATAGCTGCTGAAAAGTCAAGTGGGGCACCCCGGGGTGTATTCTCGGATTCGTCCCTCTTTCATGCTGAGTTTTACCTAATATTAAATTACGAAGTTTACGAGGCATCGACGTGTTAGATTGAAACGCTGCTGGAGACGAGCCGCGTATAACGAGTACCAAAAAAATGGACTCACTATGTCGATTACATAACCCACGTAATCGTATGCATCCCGAATGGAAGACCAAAAAAGTCTTCCCTCGCTGATGTCTCGCCATTGTTATTTCTGTCAGTTGAAAGAGTGACGAGTTGCACAAAACGTGAGGAAGATATTGAAATAATCTCTCGAGAGATCACAATCTGCGAAATTAAATGGTTGCAACATTATGTAGCATCTCTGACATATAACATAATGAAAAGCCTCTCAAATTTATTGATGCATGACATTTTCAAGGATCAAATATAAAATAATTTCATTACTTAATTGAAAATTAAATAATAATAGAAAAACAAACCGTCTAATTCAGAAAACCGCTCAAAACATAATAAACATATACTTTTAAAGATCTAAGACCAAGACTCTGCTTATCATTCCCAGAAAGGTTTGATATCAAAGCAATTAACAAACGAGAAAAAAGTAAACACTTCTGTCGGTATATTTACCAAGATTATTCCTTTACTCTTGTTCAAAACAAGAAGAAAATAGAAACTTGATGTAAATTAGATTTCAATGTCAACATTTTATGAAGTACAAAGCTTTGAATGTTCACCGTGTGTTCTTTCTTTTAACTCTCAGCATAATTTGTTGGAGTGCCTTTGAATCTGAACTCTCGATCCCAAGCGTGCAGACACTAGAAAAATGTAAATCGGGAGTTAAGAAGTGACTTTCTCAATTCAATGCCATATACATTTCCTCAATGAGGCGCCTGCACTGAAAAATGTAGCCCTTGCTTAGCACCCCCGCCTCCTACGCTATTTTCGAACGACCTGTTGAGATGTAGCAGGTATATCGAAGTGGAACCCCGCTTTGGTAAACATCTCTCATGAGGCTGAAATAATATGTTACGGAGCCGAAGGAAGACGTTCTTGCTCGATAAATCGCTCGGCCGCTTCCTGTTATCTTTCTGTAAAACTCGTTCGATCCACGATCCTCACCATAGATAATGGTGAGGATAGCTCGGGCTTTGCTCGGAAGACCCTCGCCCTAGACACTGCCAACGAGAAACGGGCGGGACAATTGAAAATTAATTAAAATATCCATGCACTCAACCATCAATGTCCAATTCAGCCAATCCTATCTTCCCATAAGTCATAATAGAAATCGAACTCTAAAATTTCTACATCATTCAATACAAGCCAATTTTTGAGATTACTCGTACAGAAATTCTTATTTATTACTTAAAATCGGGTTCTGACGAGGTCCTAGACGGGATTTCTATTTACCAATGACAATACTGCCGTCCAACGTAAAAAGATACATAAGTGACATTGTCGCTTAGGTCGACTTTTCCATTGCTAGGTTTAAAGGAATGACCCTAAGCCACAATGTCACTTATGTATCTTTTTACGTTGGACGGCAGAATATGACGCGCCTTATAGGGTCCTTGCCAGTTTTCCGGATCAAAATCACACTAGAACTAAGGTAAACTGGTCAGAACCCCACCAGAACCCCATCAAAATTTCTGCACGGGTAATTTTGTACGAATCAAAAAAAGAAGCTTCTTTGATATTTCGCTTGTTTAAAGGAGAGAATGAGCAAAGTGTTTGATCGATTCTGATAAAAATTCACTTTAGGTACGATATCCTCCAGTGCGTGGAGTAAGTACATAACATCAAAGTAAATTGAAACGCAGGCAAATAGCCAGCTAAGAGCCACTTAGGGATTTCTCCTTTCGATCGTTTCCACTTTTCGTACGGTTTGCGAGAAATTTGTTATATAAAGATATAATATATCGCAAGATCTAAACGAGGAAAGCCAAAATAAATATAGTTATTGAGATTAACGAGAAAGAAAAAAAAAGATATTTACCTGCAATACAGAATTAAAAATCTAATTATTTTTTTCAAATTACAAGGTTGTATAAATCACTGCCTCTATACATAATTAAAATGTTGAAATTATTTCAATATTTTAATCAACTCAAAATCATGTCACATATATAACTTTCCTCGAAACCTCGAAGCGACCCCGATACTTCTTTTCCTTTCGAACGATTTGGCTGCGTTATTTGCAAAATTTAAGTCCAAGATCATTAGCCATTATCGTCAGGGGAGACACCATTACAGACAGTAGTACTCCAAAAGGGATCTGGCATGGTTCCAAGGCGCACGTGTAAAATACTTTGGTAGATACCGCTAGACACATTAACCGCGAATGTTGAATTTATAACATTTTTAACAATTTACTGCTAATTACCGACAGAATCTGTATAAGGGTTAACGAGAATTATGTGCCAATGATGGCATTCAATAGATAAAACGTTTATTCTAAAAGCCTAGTGAACACCTCGAGCTATTGATTGAACGCGCAGGGTGATTGGTAGTTTAACGGAAAAACATAACAGTTCTAAAACTATACACGTAACGGCAAACATGGCCAATGGCGGATCTAAGCTTCACGTGGCTTCCAGCTATAATAACTAACGAGTATGTTAGAGTTCCCCACCTTCCATCGTACGCTGCCTAATTTATTCATGAAACAAGCTTGAAATTATGTTAAGATAGGAGAACGAGATTTTTTCTATTCGATATACTCTTTTACTAGACTGCATTAAGGGCACATTCCTGTCAGAGAAAAATTACACCTGCTATTACACCAAAAAATTTGTTCTTAATCATTTTCAGTCAGGGGCGTTTTATCTTTTTCGGTAGTAGACCGAGTCGAATTAAACTCACTTAAGTCTAAGAAAAATTTCTGTTATATTTCAAGTAAGCAAGTTTAAGAAACTGTTTTACAATCAGCTAGAGAATAAATCCTTGTCGTAAGGAGTTAGTTATTAAAGCAAAATAAAAACAACGATTTTAAAATATTCATAAAGATGTTCGTTGCTCTTCCTGTACAGAAATGGTCCTGCTTAGTCATATTTAAAATATTAAATATTATATTTATTTCTATTTTCAATAAAAATATTTTAAGATAATTAATTTATATTCATCAAAATTTCTGTATGTTTACGTATAAAATTAAAAAAAAAATAATAGCCCGAAAAGTAGATCAAATATATTACCCGCAGTGGTATTCAAAGCAAAAAGTAAAGATTTCATTTAAAATTTCACTTGAACACATTAAAGGGACTAACCACATTGAAAGGAAAAGAAACCAGTGCTTTTGAGATTGAAAAATATGAAAGGCTTGAATATTTATTTTTTAATAAGATAGCGAACTGAGGAATCTGCGAAAGTGACTCGAAGAAACGGGTGAAGTATTATAATGGTAGTCGCTGATCGGAAACAGTTACCAACCGTACTTATACCGATAGAGAAGCGATATGTCCGCGATTAAATACAGCGCCTCCCCAGCTCGTTTACTATCTTCGTTGTCTATCTATCGCAATCTTCTGCTGCGTTTCTATCGATTCACCATTCAGTTTGCGGTTCTGAATTTCCCTTTTGTAACTTGCGCAAAGTCTCGAGTCATCCCTGGTACGTCCGAACTAAGGGAAGTTTGAGTCACCCTATTACTACCCCCAAGAATCTGTAGGTGGGGGTCAGCAAAATTTACTGCCAAAGGGCATATCAGCAAAAATTCCCTCGTTGAATCAACAGTTACAAAAAAGGTCTCATTAAAAATTATTCAAAAAGTAAGACAAACTTTTTCAAATGATTCTGCATATATTAACCCCCTTTTTCCATAAAATAAATTCACTGACATTTATCGTTTTTTTCTGGTCAATAAAATTCCTGGTCATTTTCCGGTTTCCCAGTCAAGTCACTACCCTAATTATGTATTCATATATTGTGTCATTTATAAGTTTACTTAAAATATAAATATTAAAATAAATTACGAAGGTTATAATTAAGATCAAAGAAACGAATGTTCCATTCGTAATTTAACTGGCATATCTTGATGGGTGTAATTTTATCCAGACAGTTATAATGATACAGTAGTCTGAATTAATTTTCGTATTTAAACTAACGTCTGAAAAATAAATACCATCCGTCAATCCACTTAAAATTATGAAAAGTTGTAAAATGACGGAAATTTGATGATAAGGCCCGCAGGAAGTTAGCCTAACTCATTTGAATTTAATGTCAGTGGCAGAATCCTGTAATTTCACTAGAGCCGAAAACATAAACTTAATTCTCACTGCATAGTATTATAAAACTTGGTAAAACAAAATTGAAATACATTGTCATGTTACTGTGAATTTAAATCTCATGTTAGCTGACTTTATCTTCTCCGCTCCATCTTTCGAAGGTTATCTATTCGTTACACTTTACACCGGGCATAATTTTGCATATTTTACGAAATAAAGTAACATATTCTAACAAGTTAACAAGTCTCCCCGAAGAGAATGAATTGAAACTACTTTTAAAATTCGATATCCCTGGAGGAGTTTATCTACATACTTTAGTTTCTTCTTTATAATAAGAACCTAATCAAAACCTTGTAATATATATAACTAAGAAACTTTTACGCCCGCTTTTATCTTCATTTTATCTTATTTTGGTAAAGGATTTTCATATCCTTTAGGTATATTACGGACTTATTATAATTGGAAGATAAAGTAACCATTAGTTAAAAATGATATTTCCTAGATTCAGCATCAGATACATATTTCCTTAATGGCTCCCCTTAAGACGTATTCTACCCTCTCCATCTTACCAGAAGCAATAAAAGACAAGTCCAGTGCCCACACAAACAGCATGTTGAACATAACCACGACCATTTTTCTAGGAAAAACAATACCAGCATCTTATCTTGTGAATCTGTATTAACTCATCCAAGTATATGAGGCGACTCTTATCATCGAACCCATAAAACACCCTTTTTCCCAGCATATCCTGATAAAATGGAAAAAGTCTGGATAAGTCTTGGCTATCGATGTAGGTATCTCGAGCGTCCACATTGCGTTCAACGTTCACCGATAGAGCCACTAATTGCGAGAACTATGCCGTAAACTTAAGACCTAGCTCGACTAGATTTTTGTCCTCGCTTCTGGTAAAACTTCCCTTGCATGGGACTCGATGCATGAAGTTTTCTACGATACAGGTCCCTCCTCTTTGTTCGACGCGCGGAAAGATAAATTCTCCTAATAAATGACTCCAGGCATCTATAACGGCGCGGTAGCGCCTCGTTATCCGGAGCACCGTGTATACACAGCGTTTTCAGCACGGTTCGGTACCACGGGAGGCCGATAAATCTTGGATAAACTCACGACGAGAGGAGCACACGGAGCACACCGTATGGCTAGACCGCCATCGCCATCGCCGTCGCCATCCCGGTACCAATGTTGCGGTTCTTGGTTCCAGTCCCAGACCAAGTTCTGTGTGCCAGTGTGCCCGTAGGTGCGTATCCTCGTGAGCGCGTGTCTTTCCCTGCCAGATAGTAACCCCTCTGATGATAGTGTGTACACGGAGAAAACTGGATATTAAACCGTAATATCTAGCTATTTAACTATGGGACGACTATCTAGATATTTAGATATAATATCCTGATATTAAAACTTAAGGGCATGCTCTGCGCTTGGATTGTGTGGGTTGAGAAAAATTTTTTTGATGTTAACCATGTCCAAACGCAATGATATATTGCTTTCAAACTTTGGAATATAGGAAATGGGACATTAAGCTACGTTTGTATACTTAGTTGGAGTCATAATTTTGAAAAAAAGTCAAGTCGGTAAAGTAGGGACATGATTTTTTATCAAAATTATGACTCCAACTAAGTATACAAACGTAGCTTAATGTCCCATTTCCTATATTCCAAAGTTTGAAAGCAATATATCATTGCGTTTGGAAATGGTTAACACCAAAAAAATCGGTTTATCGTCCGAAAAGAGCATGCCCTTAATATCCAGATATTAAAATATATAATCCAAATATTCTAGTATCCAATATTTTAATATCTGGATATTAAGTTTTAATATCAAGATATTATATCTAAATATCTAGATAGTCGTCCCATAGTTAAATACCCGTGTGGAAATGTGCCCAGATTAGCCCATACTATAATTGGGCGCCAATGTGTGCCCAACTGGGTAGCCCAAATATGAAAAAAAATTAAAAAGATTCGATTGTTTTCATTATATAATTAAATAAATGCAAAGTGTGATTAATACTGCACTTTTTTCAATAATTCATATTCCTGAATTATTAAACCTAAAGTTTGTAGAGCCAGTCACTGTTTAGTTTATACTTAAGTTTTTATCTTATAGCTTAGAAGCGACGAAGAATAATTAAATTTAAGATTTGATATCAATTGGTTCATGTTTTAAATATGTTTAGTTATAATTAATCCATAATTTGTTCATTTGTTAAATATATCGATCCGTTCATATGTAAAGATTAAAAAAAAGCAATAAATCTTGTTTGTGCAAAAACAAGTTTTCTTTGTAATATACTTAACATAAAGATTAACCAATTTTAATATTTTATTGTTAATTGGTCAGTCCACATTCAGCCCAAATAATAACTGGGTAGAAAAAATATTTCCCAACTTGGGCCCAACTAGTTTCCCCTAATATGGGTTTTAGTTGGTATGAGCGTTACAACCCAAAATGGGCCCCACTTAGAGATCCCACTTGGGCCCCAGTTGGTACTTGGGAAAACTATCTGGAACCCAGTCTGGCCCCAGTTGATATTTCCACACGGGTAGCTAGATATTACGGTTTAATATCCAGTTTTCTCCGTGTATAACTGTGTAGATGCATTATGCTATATATGGGTAATTCCATATCATATTTACAACTGAAAAGTAAAGTCGCCCCGAATATTTTTTCTCGTGTTTTAGTTACAAAAAAAATAGGGGTGTAGTTCCGAAAACCTGAACACTTTGACTTTACTTAAACTCTGTATACTGGTGTATTTTAACGCGCTGATTATGAATATGATAGTGAAAATTGGGGACTACATTTTCAAGGTGAAACCATGAAAAAATCGTAAAAATCATGATTCTTTGCATTTATCTCAGTCTATATGCAAATTTCCCTTTACCATGATTTCCATTTGTAATAATTTTGTGCTTTTGTGTTCATTGAATGAGTACAAAAGTTGATACAACTTTCCTTAAATTCCTCTTCATTTTTTAAAAATCATTTAAAAATGTTAAATCTTTCAAAGTTTCTCAAAATCCGCTAAAATTAATTTAAACCTCTTGAAATTCTTTTTAAATCTTTTTAAATCTTTTAAAATCCTTTTAAATCTTCTCGTGGAAAAAATTCATACACTCTACATGTGTATAATCAATAATTATATATACATATATAGATATTTATACATTAGATATTGGATATGAGAGTTTAGAACAGAACGAGAGGTCAATGTGTCAAATGCAAACGCGCTGACGTTTGACTAGAGAAGGTTGAGTAACGATGCTTTCAGCTGGAAAGATCGTCACGTGTTAATTAATTTTGATGCTTTCAGTTGAGCGGCGAAGCCTTGTTTGTCATGGATCATCGTTTTGATAGTAAAAGTGTAAAACAACCTGCGCTGTTTGTTAATCGTAAAATTCCGTGCCATACGAATTCAAGGGACACAGGAAAACAATGGCAGCGAATTCCACGGTTGAGTGGTTCAAAACAATCAACGTCGCAAAAAACGCAAATAGCCGCATTCTCGGGTCTTTATCTTGAGCAAATTGATTTATCTTTGTCGGCAAAAATGGTCTTAAATTGTGGATCGCTTGAGTTTACGTAGTTCCATGTACATATAATGTTAGGGGTTTGATTCATCTTTTAATTGCAGTTATATATACGCATTATTATGTTTTGTAGGCGAGCAAGATATAATCTCCATAATGTGAATTATAATAATGATAAAGAGAATTGAGTCATGAGTTGGTGGAAAAATTCAGTTGTTGATTCACTTAGTCATAATTCATCACGAAGAATGACAGTTCAAAAAATAGCAATAAGAATATAAGATGGAGATGGAATAGCAATTTGCGTTCTATCTTTGTTGGGGGAGTACAAAAAGCAGACAAAACGACTAGACGACGATTCTGTTTATTGAAACACCTTCAAACAGCCTGTGTAGGTGCATAAACGATATGTCTGGAAGATGTTTCAGTTGAGAAAATAATTTTTTTCTGAGTGAAAGTGACTAATTTTGGAATTTGTTTATCATTTTTGTTAAATTTGCACCAATTTTCACTATCATATTCGTAATCGGAGCATTGTCTTCGGAAGCTTATCCCATTAAAGTATAATATCCATGAGTAGCGTAATTAGAGAAATATGAATATTGTAGTTTTTGTCTCTCCGGCTCGAATCTCCCTCATCCTATCACTATATCCCAAAGCCGGGAGCACAAGCCACTGTTTCAAGTGGGTGAAATATTGCAATTCATCTGCTCCTCCACTACCAATGGCACTGATCCATCGGTGAAGTTAATTCTCCTCTTCCGCCGCCAATAATGTGGCTGCACGTACTCGAAAAACACTCGAGGGATACCGGGTCTCTCTTGCGGGACCCGGGACGACGTTCTGGCTTTTTTGCGAATTCCAGTACGGGTAAGTGGAGGGCCGCGCCCTATCAGGCGCTCATACGGTGATATATTACAGCGAGAAGAGTCTGTATATGTGTAGGTACACTATCCTCTGGGTAGAGGCTTACACCGAAGAAACTAAGGGTGATAATTAAGACGGACGCTGATTCGCTGATAGCGGCCTAGGCCTCACGACGACCAGGACGCTCGTCCCACCCACTTTCTTGGTATGGTGCTCAGTTCTTATTATACTGGGTGTCCCACACATGGCAACCTCTTAAACACCATTTTTAAAACTGCCAATTATCAACCTTTCAATTCCCCTTAAAATATTGCCTTTACGTTTTAAACAAAACATTTCAGTTCTTGAGTTATCATTCGAGAAATTGCGTTGTTCCCTCAGGGAAGACTATTATTGTTTGGACTAAGAGGCAACATATAATATACATACATCGGGATGTCTACTTTGCACCAATTTTCACTATCATAATCGTAATCAGCGCGTCAAAATACATAAGTATACCTACATCCCTTCAATGGACGAGGCTATTAAAAATGATCTTGTAAAAATAAAAACCCCTGACTAGAAAGAATGAAGGATGTAACTATATTCTCAAAAGAAAGACATTAGAGAAAGAATAAAGCATTCAGTGAAAAGTTCTTCGTACCATTTCTTGGTGAAACTGATATCTTAAGAAATGGAGAAAAGAAAGGAAATAGAGACGCTGACGATAGGTAGGAATAAAAAGTGGGTGGGGGGAAGGTGAACCGCATCTAGCAAATTGCGACTCTATCTAAATTATCAGTCCTCCAGATCGATAAAGAAGAATGCGACACATTGTTCGTTAAACCTGGTTACCCGGGTATCTTTCATTGCATCGGCCGCTGTACGTTCCCGATAACATCTGGGAACAGTGAAACCATCGAGCCATACAATACAGATACACGGATCATTCGAAATAAATTGTCATTCGATATCCTGAGAATTCTATTTCCATTTGAGATTTTTCTCCTGGCGGAGGGATGCTGCGCGAGCGAATCAAGCGTATACGACAATCGACAAAGTACTTTAGCGCAACTAATACTGGGCATGTCGATTTAACGGTTGAAGTATATGGCGGTGAGTTCCTGTCTTCCAGAGAAAATTAGAGGATACCTGTACGCAAAGAAAGACGACAGGAAAAGACAAGGACGTCGCCCTTTCGTAGTCCAATTCAAATGCTCCCAATGAAAAGACAGACCCTTTTCACTACGAGAGAGAACACATTTTTGTCGCAGCAGTCCAACTTCTGCTTCACGATTCTTCTTTGTTTGACAGAAAAAACATACCTGATTTGTACCCATGCCGAGTACCCACCACTGATTCGATCTTATCAACCTTTGTCCTACTCCCAAACCAAAAACTCTTCCTCCTTCATTTCTTCTTTGAGATTATTCGATTCAAAATATTTTATTACGAGCAAAATCAGTCGCGCGCGTTTTACTTGTTGTTTATTAGGACACAATAAATTAATTGATTCTAGAATGTAAATTTTAACTATTTTCGCTTCCAAACAATTTATTAATGACTTTCTAATTAAATATATCATCAATGTAATAAATTGATTTTTATTGATAATCGAGTTTATTATATAATAATAATTTACATCCTCTGCCATTTTATTAATTAACATTTCAATTCGGAAATATTTTTCCTAATAAAATTTTTTATTCAGTGGAAAAAAAATACCTAAAAATCTGACTGGAAGAAAAATCGATAACCGAAAGCCTCTCTAAATAATTACCGAACTTGTTATCCCCATATTAAATTCTCTGAAACTTAATCCAATCTACGTAAAATGTATGAAGCCGCATTTATAATTCTCCTTTGCCTTGTGGGATTTTCTATGAACTGGAGACGAGAATTTGTCAATGATTTTTCAACGTCTAGCTGCTTCTAAGATATTTATCTCTAAATTCTCTATTTATGCATTCGTACAAAGTCTTTCTTTCAAAAGACTTTTTTCTCTTAGCCCCAGGAAGCCCGAGCTATTTTTTGTCACTAGCTCGCTAACAAAGTTCCCCGAAGCCCACACCTTTTACGAAGAGGATTTAGGCGTCTGCACGATTAATCGCACTACATTCTAGATTTCTTCTACCTGCAGTTGTCAAAAAAGTATCTGAACAACGAAACGATGCCAATTTCATTTAGCCTGATTTATTTGGCCAAAATTTACCGCAAGCACTGCTGTAGGTTTAATTTCGTTGATGAGTAAGGTGGAATCAAAGCCATATATTTTTCAGACTGATCGACTCGTGCGGTTCGGTAATGAGGACTTTGATTATTTGCATTCGTTCCTCTGTAATTGAAAAGCGATTACGACTGAGCAGAAAAAAGTTAGGTATCTTTTTGGGAAAAAAGTTTCCTGCCATTATCGAAGCCGACGTGGGTGGTTCTTTTCAAAATTAAATGTTTTTAAGAGGTGTCTCGAAAATCTCGCATACATTGTTGTTGCAAACCTGATTAGTTTTTGAATGTCTTAAAGTTGTAAGATTTTGTATAATATGTATAAGTTTCGTTTAAAAAGATAATGGGCATAATTAAAAAACCTGATCGATTATCCCTCTGAGTAAATATACAATTATACATATTACAATTGTAAGGGAAAGGACACGCACACCTGACTATGAAAAAAATGCAGGTTAGTCGGCCTCGGGCCTTCAATTTTGGCTGCTTCTCTGATCACCGTTGGTTCCTTGACGAAACCGGTGCAGTCGTGCATAAATTATCAGTGGTCGTATTTCGCCGCTGAACATCTTTCGTCGGCTAATTTAAGGGTGTGGCTACAACGAAAGACCGAAAAGGTTAGCGTTAGCCTGACTTTTTGAGAAAGGGGATTACCGGACCGGAGACATGTTCTTGTGTTTCAAGACGACGTGAGATGAGACAACTGGAGCGATGAAGCAGCTGCACTTAAAAGATGGGCTGATCGGAGGCGCAATTATGTAAGTTTTCCAGTTGCGTCTACGCTACACTGATGATGATCATTCCTGAGAAAAGTTGAGGACGGATGTTGAACGATGCTCAACAATTTAAGAACAAGAAGAACTAGAAAATCTTTCTAAGCAGAAAAAAAGAGGAAACAAGAAAAAAACAAGGAGGAAAGGAGGAGAAACTTGAAAAATAATAAGTAGATTTCTTCCTCGACCAAGAATAAATTATAATAAATATTATACTTTCAACAACTTTTACGATTTATTCTTCACGGAAGAATAAATGTGTGGGATTTTTTTTACCAGAAGCTGTGGTGCTCTACATTTAAAGCAATGCTTGCACTATCAATAAATCTTTAAACCCCCGGGACAATGTTCTCTACGCGCGGTATATCACCGATTTGCCGGTAAATACCGTTCGTTACAATGCTGTCGCACTATGTATCTTTCAATTAATAGCGCCAGAGTACATTTGAATCACACCTCGCTTTTAACGTTCTATCTCTGTTTCGCTTAAAGCCACAAAAACATCTTTTAGTGAACAAAACCTCCATTCAGCGTAAAATTAATTCACTCTTAATCACATGTTGTGTAAATATGTATATATAATTGTTTTATTGAGAATAAATTATACTGCTTTTAATTTTATCAATATATTAAATTGCATTGATCAGCTAGCAAATCAAATCTCTTTAAAATTATGACTAAATTCATTTCGCTATTTGTTCTGATCAATGCATCAGCTGTTCTGCTCAAATGAGGTATAATATTCACTGCAGGAGATCAAACAAAACCCAAAAGTAGCGGCTTAATTGAAATCCGAGCTCATGCATTGTGAAGATATTTATTAGGCGCATAGAATGCATGGATTGGATTTATGTTTACTCTCGATTCATAAATCTTGCGCAACCCCAGTTCTGCTACCTAAGTCCAATATGATCCACCGCAAATGTCATTTTGGTTAACAGCAGCCGCAACTGTTACGCCGTGGACAGGATGCTAAACGCTAAACTTTTCTCGATTCGTGTAGGCTTTGGGTGGAAGGACAAAGTCGTAAACTTTACAAGCCGTAACAATTGACGTTCGTAATACCAGCCCAGTAGTACATTTAATTTCAACGATTCTTCGGAGCGTAATTACGAACTATAAAGCTGGCTTATCCTTCCATCAGAACCTCCTCATGGCCATCATCCGAGTCGTTAACATTTTTCCGGTTTCTCTTCGCAAGAAATCATAGTGTACTTTTAATTTCGATTTCCGATCATAGTGCTGGATTTAATAATACAGTAAAAACTAGAGTTTTAAATAGATCCACTTTTGGGTTCTAATGGAGATGCAACAAACCAGAACTTCTACGGTTTGAAATTCACTCACTTTTGAAAATGGATCCAAAGGAACCAAATTATTTGACACAAAACAAAAACAAGTGAAAGAGCCTTTACG
>CAJFCP010000101.1:1085014-1096270 GCA_904066005.1 Synergus itoensis | reverse complement strand
TGAATCAAACAAATTTTTGTTAATTCAAACAAATTTTGTTTAATTCAAAGATATTTTTTGATTGACCCTATATCAATGATACGTTTGTTTGATTCAAACAAACTTTTTTCTGAGTGCGGATAACTTCATGTCATCAAAGGAACCACTTTTAGTAGTTCTTTACTTCTGATTAACACCCCGATTTTGACAGATTCTAAAGGAACCACTTTTTCAATGGAGCCGCAACATCATGGAACCCCTAGTTTTTTCTGTGAAGTCGAGAGGTACTTGCTATATTTAAAAAATTTCTATGAGCAAATTAATTATGATTCTCTATTAGGAAGCCAGTGTTCATGAAATGATCACAATTTTATTGAAATACACATCTCAATGGAGGTGGGGTCAATAAGGGCGTTTTTCATATGGACGAGATTTTTTTATAATAAAGTGTAATAATAATAATAATAATAGTAGTAGTAGTAACAGATTTATAGTTATTTGACCTTTTTTCCTTCGCAAGCCTCAGCAATCTATCTTTTTCTAAATCATCAGACGAGCCAAAGTAGAAAAGTATTAACGACTCCTACTCAACACCTGTTAGATCTGTTCAAAATTAGAATATTTCGAGAAAGCTTTTACCGGCTTCGCCCCTTGCCCTACAATTACATTATAATGAACCAAAAACAATGGCTCGAACGAACATCAGAGATCAAAGTAGATCTCGACCCACTCAAATATATTTCCCTCCCACTGGAATAAATTACAGAATATTATCAAATAAATCTAGAGCCGAATATTGATGCAGGTGCCTTGAAAACGCAGTTGGTAAATTATTTGAAACCGGGTCAAAATTAATATGCAAAACGAAGGTCGCGTTCATTCTCGTGACGTAAAAAGAATAATTGTGAGCTGCTGCATCAACGAGGAGTAAATGTTGTTCGCGGGTTGTCTAGTACTGTTCAAAATCAATTATAATCATTATCAACATCGTTACACTGAAAAAAAAAGTTCATTAGACTTTACAGAACTATTTCTATAGTCGGGGATGAGAGCGAACCTTGAACGAATTTGATAAATTTTGTATAATTTTCAGTATTTAATGTAGAACAAATCTGGAATAACTCTACAAAAGTTCTGTAAACTTTAAATTGAGTCCGATTTAAAAGAGTTCAATAAAATATATAGAAAAATTCATGAAAAAATGTTGAAAAGTTTCGTAGAAATCATATTTGAGGTATTGAGAGTTTATAGAACTGAGTTCTAGAAAATGAGTTGCGCACTCGTTCTGTGCGCTGGTAGCGACTTTCTTCGCGTCTCCCGCTTATATCTTAGATTTTGTTTTTGTATTTGATTTTAGGTTTAGCTGCGATGCTTTAGGCGTGCGTTAGGAATTAGGAGTGGGATGCGAAAGTGTTAGGGTTCGAACCCCGTGGCGAATAAAAATTTTCATAGCGTGCGTTTATAAATAGTGTAGTGACTGTGTGTGTAATAATAAATAATTGTGCGATAATAAATAATTGGATAATAATAATTATATAAAACCTTAATTTTTTTCGGCGCAAAATCGGCTTTCGTTTTCTAGAACTGTTCTCTAAAGTTTCGAGACTTCTTCGATATAGATTTCATATTAGCTGGAGTTTTAGATTTTCTAGAACTGTTCTACGTTCTTTGTAGAATAGTTCAACATACATTAAAACCAAGAAGATTTTAACTTTTATTAAACTACCCACCGTATCCTCTAGTCTAGAACTATTTCTGTAAAATCTAATGAACTTTTTTTTTCAGTGTAGGTACTTTAGTCCAGCTTGGTCTCGGAACGAGCAAGCGAACAAAGGTAAAGGGAAAATGTAGCGCCCCTTGTAGCGCCCTGTAATTAGAAACATCCTGAAGGCGGGGAAAAAGGATCCAGTGGAGTAGTCAAGCTAGAAAGAATGACAGCGGTTTGAAGAAAAGTAAGTCTAGGCGGGGCAAGTTTCCTGAGACTGATATATATTCGGTATATATTTCGGTATATTTCTAATCCTGACCCTAGGAGGAATATTTCGGTTTTCGAGCATCTGTCTTTGAAGCAAATTTAAAGCTTCGTGACAAGATCCTCGTGTTCATCGATGATCGAGGCTTGCATAGATGTTCAGTGGAAAAAAAAAAATAAAAAACTAAAACGTGGTCGTAATAACGATCTCAGCTCGTCGGAAGTAAAGCGTAACGACGCAAATGACCCTGTTGCGTCTCGGGTTATAACACTTCACTTCCTCCACATTCTTTTTGACTTTATTCTACCCTTTTTATTCAAACGAAACAATTTGCTTCTTGTAGAGTTGCCATACATATATTTTTTTGTTGTTTCAATAAAGCATGTTATTGCTATTATTACAACTTGTCAGTGACAAGTTGTAACGAAAGAAATCAGATAGTTGGATCCGAAATATCAAATATTGATATTTCGGATCCAGCGTATATCCATTATCCATCTATATAGCAAGCAATCTTTATAGGGAGTTTCACAACCTTATAAAAGTTTTCCTGAAAGCCCATGAAAGAACCTAATTCCTTCTTCATCGTTGAACATCAGGCGACTAACGAAACCAGCAAAAATTCTTCACTCTGAGCTAGACGAATGACATTTCACGCCGGGTCAAAAACCGCATGGCCCGTTCTCGAACCTGCAAAAAGCGATTGCTTGGACACGGAACAACCGGACTGCAGGAGTTGTAAAAAGTATCGTGGTAGAATGTTGAGACTCGTAATAAAGGGCTCAGAGGCAAAGTTACTTGGTGGTTACTTGCCTCGTTTCACGAAGTAATTTTTCTAATATCCTGATTAAGCAGTAAATGCTTTATAAGAGACAGAAAATATGTTCATAATATTCACGTGCTGAATGATTCTAAGGTGATTTTTGACATACGTATTGAAATTTCATTAAACCCCTTAAAATATCTAAAACTCCAAAGAAATCTCGTAAAATCCCTTAAAATTTCTGAAAATCCCTTGAAATATCGCGAAATGATCTAATATTTCTAAGATTTCAATAAATTTCCAAAAAACATCAGGTTTTTAACAAAAATGGTGTTCGAAATTTTCGAGATAACATCACTTTTTAAAGATAGGATTTAAGGGGTTAAAAACACCATGAATAATCTAATCTAGATTCCCCTATTCTTACAATATCAATTATGTACTTCTTGTAGCTCAAAAATGACTAAACTTTTTTATATAGTGAAGAACAGTTAACAACGTATAATTTATCACTACTTATACAACAGAAACTTGTAAAATTCCCTTAAATTTACATAACTTTCGAGGTGGTTGGCGTATAATGAATTGACTAGGAGCACGAAGAGAATCAATTTGACTTTTGAGTGCATAAAACCGGATGGCGTATAAGCGCGGTGTATCGATGTAAAGCACGTGGGTTCGTTAAAAGTTAAATCCGATGCCTTGTGGGGAGGCCTTCTTAGGGATAATTTACGAGAATTTTAAAAAGAAACCCTACGATGACGTCGAAATATAGGATCCCCGCCCCCTTGTTCAAGAAAGGGGCTTTTCTATGCCATACGGTGCGCCTCTCAAAGTGGATGGACAAACGAATACCTCCGCATTTTTAAGTCATTAACTTTTATCATCTCTTTGCGAAAAATAGAATCTGACGTTCGTTAACCGGTTAAATAAACAAAAGGAAGAAAATGAAATGAACGGCGTTTATTATACCGTTTATTTTATACCTCAGAGAACGTCTATTTTTCTCTGAATGAATATTCGTCTCGAGAGCGAGCGACACGTGCTGTTTCAGAATTGAGAACGTGTTCTTTAGGGAAATAAGTGATCTGGGGCGAGGGGCAAAGAGTAAAGTATCCCGGGGGGTCCAGACTAAATATAGTGTTTCCAATATTTTATTACGTTTACCCTTATAACGCAATAGAAATTACGTCTAGTGCCTCCAGCATCGACAGAATTAATTCATGGATTTTTTAATTATCACCACGGGCTCGTTCAAATTAATTCCTGAAAGAATTATGATTTTTCGATTCGATTCTCATCTCAATACGTCTTTGAATATTCCGTATAGTTATAACGGTTCGATTGGAATTTTACATTTTGATAGCAACTCACGTTGCTTAAAATTATAATCTCAATTTGCTAATTTCGTAAAATATTTAGAAATCCCATACGCAATCTAATCAAATCATTTAATGCGATTGAGCTTTTTCTCACTGTTTATAAGAAAAAAGCTTTTAGTAGCTTCGTATTAAGAAAAGCATGAAAAAGTGAGGTAGAGTGAAGCCAGAAATTGCTAATAATTTTGTACAAGTTGAATGAGATAAAAACTATTTAATTTACTGAAGGATAAAGTTCTTGGCAAAAAGTTTTATGATTCTACCATCCATTAAGAAATTACTTTTTAAAAGTTGCATAATGAAATGTAGAATTTTATAGCGGAATTTTAAACAAGAATATTGTATCCTTTGCACGTTAAAATTAGGACAAAACTTATACCTTTCTTGGGAAATTGAAATATAAATCATATAACATAAAATTAAATCTGTATATTATAGTGAGAAAAATTTATTACGCGACACATGATATTGCAAACTTAGAATACATTGAAATATTTGCGACATTTTCTCATGAATAACTAACCCAGTTTCCTCCTGAGATTATCCAGAGTTAAAAGGAACATTTCAAATATTCGAGAACATATTCCATTTTTCACGAGTGTATAGATTTCAAGAAAATGCGAGATATTTACGAATAACTCGAAGGATTTTTCCAAAACGAGATGTGGATTTAGATGTTAAAAGTGGAACTGAACTACTAGCCACATAGTGCCTAGAAAAGTGAGCGGACAATAGAACTGCAAGAAAATAACAACCAATGTTGAAACCTACCGAGACATGCAGGAAGAAAAGAGGATTTAGGAGTTTCGAGAATTACATTGCAGTTCGGGAACGAAAAGAGCAAGGAATTATTGGGCAGAAAAACGACGTAAAACACACTGACGAGGCAAAGAAACATTTGCTTGCATTATTAAAAGGTAGGTACAAAATGAAAATAGAAATAGGACACGAAAAGTAGGGAGATCTTAAATAAAAGAAAAGATACGGGGCTGCAAAGAGGAAACGGCTGCAAATGCATGCCGGAGTATTTCCTTCATACACAGTTCGAATTTTTTCAATTTATCTATACTTTTTCCTCTCTGTGTTTATCAATTTCCTATTTTTTATAATAACTACAGCGTGAAGCAATGCTGTTATTTTCGTTAGTACTGCTTTCGTTTCTCTAAGCCACATGGGCATTGACAAGAGTATTTTAGAATTATTCTATCCCCAGGGATTAGTATACCTGCCACCCGCTCAGCGGCTTCTCGTTCAAACTTAATATTTTATCTCTCGTACACTTTCAGGATGTCAACATAAGTCGTTCCCTTTAATTGGATATATGAATTCTTAGATTCAACTATTGAAGGCGAGGGTAAGAAAATATTTTGTGAATACAACCTTCCTTAAATCATTTCCGGTTTTCTTATTGGATTTAACATGGGGGAGGGGGGTGTGGATCTTTGTGAGGCGTGAGCTATTCGATTGTGTTTTTAGTTAAGATAAATAATATTTATACAGTCCCTTGGTTCAAAACATTGGAATCAATGGAAGGATGGAAAAACATGTGGAAACAAAAAATATACAATCATAAGTTTTTGAGAGTATCTTCAAATTTTTGAAGTTTTATCTTGTTTTATTTTTTCTCGAAACTTTATAAATCGCAAAGATTTATAAAAACTGAACTGAAAACTGAAGTGCAGTACAAAACTGAAGTGAAATTTTCACTCGTTCGATGCAAAAGTATTAAATATTGAAATTAATTATAGTTCTGATTTCCATCGCACAATTTCGCATTATCCAAATTTTTGAAGCAGCACTTCACATACTAATCCATTTTTCATCGCATAATTTAAACATGTACAACAGCAGAAAAAATGATCTCTACTTATGTATAGATAGATAGAAAAAGGGGAAGATACTATCGTAACTAAAATAATCAAGGACAATACATCACCAGGTCAAGTACCTGTAGCAGAAGTGTAGCTAAGATTTTCTATGTCAAGAGTAATTGTCGATGTACTCGATCAAAGGCAGATTAGATTTTAATAATGCAATCGCTGGTTTACTTCGGGCTATTCCCTCGTAAAACTGATTGGCTAGTTCTGTACACGAGCAAACTAGATTGGGTGTAGACTAGTAATTGTTGGCATTCGATTGGTACAGCACCATTGCATTGTATTCAGGATTTCCTCAGGGCTTGTGAGCTATATTGCCGAAATGAACTACACGGAAATTCGAGGAGGGCATTCGAATTCTGTAACGCATCGTTATACACGCATTCATATAACGTTATACCTATATATACTAATAGTCTAATTTTCAACAGGCTCTAACTCTCCATTTTCACTCACCATTTGCGGGTGATAATGATCACTTTGAACTCTAGTTTGGCACTTTACATGCTTATTCTGGATTTGAAATTTTATAGAGCATCGATTTTTAGTAATACCGCGATTTACTTTCTTCCCTTTCATAAAGAAAATGGTCATAAAGATTAGATTAAATCCCAAATATTTCCAATATGACCTATATAAAGAATATAAAAGAAATTCGATATAATCATAGTAGTTAATCATGAGACTGCAGATTTACGTCATGAGAACTAGGATGTCTAATTAATTAAAGCTCCCACGTGAATGCGTCTTATGATATTGAAATTCGATGTTTAATCGCCTTATCAGCTTTAAATTTGCGATGCTATTCTCGGAAATAATTGACTTCAACCATCCGGTTTTGCATAAGGCACAAAACCGATTACAAAAACAAATAAATCAAATCTGTAGTGAACAAAATAATATTTTATATATTCAAAATTCGCGTATTTTCATTCATGTCATATTTCCTTCTCTTATATTTATATTCCGATAAAAAATATTCATTAATTAATTAATAATGAAGTAATACAAGATTACTCACTATATCTTATAAAATAAAGAATAATGTTCTAGTTTCATTTGCACCCCAAGTGTATAATTTCAAATTTACCGCCGAGATGACTTTCTTCTTGAAAATTTGATGTGCACGTATTCCATGCGAATAAATTCTCTGTAAGAAGGGAGTTTTCTCATCTAGAGTGTCCTCTCACACAATCTAGTTTCTCACCCCTCGAAAACCGATATAATAGCGAAATGGCCAATTCTCCCTTCTTCGCTATTTTGCCTCGGAATCTTTTTGGAATGTGATTAAGGTTTTAGGATAACCGTATACTCGTGCTTTTCCCTTTATAAAGGCCGCCTACATATGTCCCACTTGTGAAAATCCTTGTGTTAACACTTCTCTTATCAGCCGAGCTTGATAGGAAGGTATGGATTGTATACTAAAGTTTACGACCCTAACTCAAAGTCTTTTGAGCCGCGCCGTGCTTCTCGGTGGTTAAAACGTGTCGGAGATTCAGAAACCCGTCACTGCAGGATATTTGGTACCATCCTGTTCCAGCGCGTACTTATCGCTCGATAATATCGAGCCTTTTCACAGGATTCTGTAAATGGACTATTTGCCTAATGCATGGATTAAGCGGTGGCTGCGGTGGAGACCAATGGGAGGAGTTAATGGCCCTTGTTTATCCCAAAAATTAATAGCGGTTCGAATACTAGTACTAGCCGATGTAATGTTTGCTCTTCCAAAACATGATTTGTTAAAGATACAATATAGGATTTCAGTATTAGCATTCAACGAAATCTCACCAAAATATGTTAACAAATATACTGTATAAGCGTTATACAATCATGTATTTCTGTCTTCAACTCTCTAAAATTGAATCAGTGAAATTTCACTGATTTTCAGTGACTCTTTTCTCACGATTTCATTCAGTGAAAATTCACTGAGAATCAGTGAAAAGTCACTGAGAATCAGTGAAAAGTCACTGAAATTTTCAGTAATCATCACTAAACTACTGAAAATTTCAGTGACTTTTCACTGATTTCCAGTAGATTTTTCACTGATTCAAGTTTAGAGAGAAGATATTTCAGGATATTGCAATGACTTGATTTCCCTGACTTCAGGAAATTTCAAGAAAATTCCAGCGATTTCAAATGACTTTAAGTGAATTTATTTGTCTTTACGTGAATTCATCTGACTTTATATGAATTCAAATTACTTTAGATACTTCAGGATGAGATTGAAGACAATCGAAATGAAATTCATCTTAATTCACTAATTTTAGGAGATTTTACTAAATTAAAGTGTCATGTGAAGTCATTCGAATTCACTTAAAGTGCTTTTTAAATTATTTTGAATTTTAGGCGATTTTAAGGGACCTTGAGGGATTTTAAGGATTTTAAGTGATTTTAAGTAATTATAAACAAAATTTTATGGCATTTCAAAGAATTTAAAAGGATTTGAAGTGATCTTAAAGAATTAATGGATTTTTAAAGAATTTCGAAGCATTTTAAGTTACTTTAAGAAATTGTAAGGGGTTTCAAAGGATTTTAAATTATTTTAAGGGATTTTAAAGGGATTCAAAAAATACTTTTAGCAGTATATGCGAGATTTTCGAGACATTTCGTTACACCACTTTTTTAGAGAGGAGGATTGTCTACAGTTTATTTAGATTCGCGAAAGAGATTCCTAAAACTTTTAAAATTATACATTTGTATTTTGTATTAGGGTTTTGCAGTGCAGAGTTTATTTTGTAGAATCGATACCGTCCAGTGTCTCCTATACATCTATACGTATTTCACAAAACTTTTTCCAACATAGTATAAATTTTATAACTGCAGAACTAAAGAAATGACTTCATAATGAATAAATTCTTTTCTTTTCTACTGCAATGCAATATTTACCGCGAGTATGGAAAGTTAGAATTTTAAAATCGAGGTTCCAGAGATTCTCGAACATCGGACTGAATTTCAAGAGCCACTTGGAAAAAAATTCTTTAGTCATACGTATTCCATTAAGGCGTTGTTATTATTCCGAGATCGCAAAAAGACTGAGTAAGGCTATCCCCGAAGCATCTTAAAGGACTTTGCAGAATACTCTAGAGTCGGTATATACGTTCTCTGATTCAAAAAACTAAGTTATACAAGTTTCAGGTAGATAGAGGAAATACCGTATTTATTATACACAAAAGCAAAACCAAGACTGTGGCTGAAAGGATAAGAGAATCCAGTCGGCACAAATGAAATTAACGAGACGAATGAGATCTGTGAAAGGGTGCTTGGCACGACGTGGGTTCTCCAGAAAAGGCTCAAGGAAACATCTAGACCTAATTTTTCACGCTAGAAAAAATGCCCGCGGAGGAAATGACTTCATCCTAGGAATGCAAAAAATCTGCCGCCCAACTTCTTTTCGGAGTTTATAGCTTCAATTTTACAAGCTCGTCTTTAAGAAAGCGATGGAGAAGGACGCGGTTAAATACGGCCTAATAAAAAATTATGGTTATTTGTATCCGTCTTGTGCAGCAGCCACTATCAGAAGGGCGTAACTCATGTAGAAGAGTCCAACAGATACGATCGTCTGAGCTAAATGGCACGTAGAGTGTTGTAAATGGGAATACTTCGCAATGATATTGTTCCAGGAAATGTGAAATATTAGCAAAGTAAGAACCCTGAATGGCAATTAGCTAATCCATTATTGAGGATGTGTCGTTAAAAGTAAACGTTTCGTTGAAATAAAATCTTTCCCATGGCGAAAGAGATCCGAATTAATGAACTTTATATTTCTAGAAATGCTTCAGTATATTTGAAGAGGGTGATTTTAGCGTGTCAAATTGAGGCTAGATAAGAGGAAACAGTTCTTTATTACTTGATTGCTTACATGCACGGAAACGAAACTCAAATGGAACCGTGACTAATTTATAAGAGACCTTTTCTTGAATTGCCCCTTTCGCCTGAAAGCTTTCTGTGTTTAAACAATTGTCGCTGCATGAGACAAATATAGAAAGGGTTTTTTTTTTGCCTGTGTATTGAAAAATAACTCTATCAGGCAGATGACGCCTTATTAAATAAATTCATTCGTCGAAAATAAAGTCTAATATGCGTCAGCTTGGGTACGTTAATTGTTTGCATACCGTGTTTCATCTTGGATGATAAAAAGATTTCCAGATTACGTGTGCTATTATTTTTTATGTGCTTCCTTCTTCGCTGATGTGACAGAACAAACAGATAAAAGGTGTGCCATAAAGTTCTGACATTCAAATCCTTCTGGGAATACACGCTTCTTTTGAACTTCAAAATCTGAATAATAATTCTAAGATCATTGAAAAAAGACTATTTTATGAGTTTAAAAACTATTAAAGATGTGTAGAATGTGTAATAAAATGTTATTGGTTGCGAGAACCAATGACTATAATATTATTTCTTTATCGTGTTATTTCTTCATTAATTAGTAAATCACAATGTTATGTTTCGTGAGAAAATATGCTAATTTAGTGTAATATCATAAATTCTTTTAACAATCAAAAACCACAAACGAAACTTTGTTGCCGTTTATACCATTGGGTTGAAGTTTCAGACGTCTATTCTGACGATTCCTTTTTACATTTAGTGGAATAAAAATATGAAAAAAAAAATTTCCTAAGGTCCCAAAAACCAAAAATTTTCATTTATTTACTAAGAGAAATTTACCCGGCGTTAACCGGGTTTTTAAAATATTTCATAGAATTAAAAGGAATTTTGAATAGACTTTAAATCATTTTAAAGAATTTTAAAGATTTTCAAGAGATTAGCACTTTAGTGTTTCAAAAAATTTAAAAAGATTTCGACCAGATTTAAGAGAATTTTAAATGATTTTAAAAAATTTCTTTTGCAATTAAAAAAATTTCAAGATATTTCGGATTATTTCAATAAAGATTTCAAGGGAATTGAAGATATTTCAACAGATTTAAAGCGTGGATAATTGACATGAATAGAGAAGAGTACATTTGGATTTGAAGATTGAAAAAGATTCAAATAGATAGAATTTCTATCTTTTCATTCCCAACAGGATGCGAATCTATATTAAAATGTAGTCAGTAATTTAACAATTTGAGTAAACAAATATGCCTCACAATCGCATCGTGTGGTCTAGCATTCATACTCGAGTCAAATAGAAAAATACATAAAAAATCGGCCTCTATCTTTTATAAGCTTTATTCTATATTCGACTTGAATAAAATAGCCTAGAATGGTCTATAGGGTGACCGCGGCATTGTATCCGCCAAATAGAAGGTTTAGCTAAAAGATGTTGAACCTTCCTCTATTTC